>JARJEI010000013.1:9838573-9841073 GCA_029955415.1 Lottia scabra | reverse complement strand
AAAGTGAGGTTTGTGATATGAAATCTCTCATTACAGAAACCCAAAGGCGTTCTATGAGACATAATTTAATTTTCACTGGATTACCCGAGGTGAAAGACAAAACTAGTGTAAGAGGATCCAAATTTGAAAATACCGAAGAGGTGTTGACTAAATTTCTAACTGAGATTATGGGTTTTTCTGGAAATCTACCTGAGCTGGAAGTTGTCCATCGCATGGGACATGCCAGGACTGCCCAAAGCGGTGTTACTATCCCAAGACCAATTATTGCACGATTTCTCAAGATCAAAGAAAAAGAGGCTGTCCTGAGACGAGCCCCACAATCCTTAATCGGAACACAATTCGGTATCAAGGAACAATTCCCTAAAGCCATAGAGGATATACGGAGGGGTCTATACAAGGTGAGAAAGCAAGCTAGAATCTTTGGTTTTCGGACTAATTTAGTTGTAGACAAACTATTTATTAATGGGAAACTATTTAAGGGAAATACAGAAAATCCGGATTTCACAGATTTCGGACAACCGCTAACTAACAGACCGATTGAACCATTATCACAACAAATGGAGAGTGAGTTTCCATTAAGGGGTCAAGTGAATACAAATCGTGGATTTTCAATTGATGGTTTGTTAGCGTCTAGTGAATAGGATTTATCCGGGAAGCATAAATCACTGTTAACCGTGTTGACATGGAACGTACATGGACTTCGTCACAAATGTGATAACTCAGACTTCCAAGAAATCATAGATAAAGCCGATGTATTGTTGCTATCAGAAACTTGGTTGCGTGACGAGCAATCGATTGTGTTGCATGGTTTTTCAGAAGGCCTGTGTGTAAATAGAACTACCTCCCATAAGCGAAATAAAGTTCACACTATTTGTGGTGGCATTGCCGTATATTATAAAAATGAATATTCCCAGTTTATCAATATTTGTGAATATGATAAAAGGGGTTGGGCTATAATCAATATAAAGCAAAATATATTGATAGACTGTGTAGACATATTTATCATATTTATGTACATTCCCCCTGAACAATCATCCCTTTATACTCTGCTAGATATCGATTATTTTGATATATTAGAGCAATTATATATTACCTATTCGCAGCGAGGTAAAACATTTGTGTGTGGTGATTTGAATGCGAGATGCTCAACAGATCCTGACTATATTTCTTGTGATAATTTGAATGACTATGTGAATCAAATTGAATCTGACAATGAACCCAATTTACCCCCTTTACCCAGAAATACAAGTGATAATAAGTCGAATTCTTTTGGATCTAAACTTCTTTCATTTTGTAAATCTACATCTTGTTTAATAGCAAATGGTCGTTTAGGTTTAGATGCATCAGAAGGTAGAATAACCTTCTGTAATAATAAAGGTGAATCGGTAATTGATTACTTATTGGTCCCACGACATTATATGTCGACTATAGTCGACTTTAATGTACTAGAAATGAACGAGTTTTCTGATCATGCACCCATTGAGTTCAAAATTAGTTGTCAGAAGAGTAAAGCCCTCAAAGAGCAATCATCCGTCAATCAAAATGTTCGAGTTATCAATTGGAATAAAAATGAAGATTGTCACATAGAATTACTTCACCTTGTTAATAAGTGTCTCCCAACCTTTCATACCCATCTTGAAAACTTGTGTAATCCCAACCAGACCTCTATTGATAAAGTTATTGGGTATATTAGTACAACATTGCATGATGTAATTGATACTGTTTATGGTAAAACTGTTAGTAAAAATAATAATAAATGTAATTATGCCATACAAAACAAATGGTTTAGTAAAGATTGTAGAAAATCAAAGAGTGATTTTAAGAAATATAGAAATGAATATTATCGATGTAGATCTCACATAGCTAGAATTAATTATGTTGATGCAAGAAATAAGTATAATGCTGTGATTAGAAACGCAAAGTCAGAATATCAGATTTTACAAGCTGATGAATTATGTAATCTTGCTAAGACTGAGCCGAAGAGTTTCTGGAAACGTATTAAGGCATCTAGGAAAGGTATTTCTTTTGACAGTAGACTTTTAATCAATGATTTTGTTTCTCATTTCAATGAAGTTTATGGTGAATGTCCTAAGGATGATAATTCAGATGAATTTACATACTCGACCGAGGAACTTCCCAACATTTCAGATCTTGATCAAGAATTTACCATGGTAGAGGTTGTGAATGTTCTTAAAAGTCTGAAACGAGGGAAAAGCTCGGGTGTAGATAAATTACCATGTGATTTATTTTTAGATTGTTCTAATATTTTGGCTCCCATATTAGTTAGGCTCTATAATATTATTTTTACCAGTGGTATTTATCCAACTCAATGGACTGAGTGTTTATTGGTTCCTGTACCCAAAAAGGGTGATCTAAATATTGTTGATAACTTCCGAGGTATAACTATTATTTCAAACTTTGCAAAGATATTTTCACTACTATTAAATAAAAGGCTAACCAAATGGGTTGAATCTTCTTGTTTGCTCCCAGAATGCCAGTT
>JARJEI010000013.1:9823573-9826073 GCA_029955415.1 Lottia scabra | reverse complement strand
TTATCCAATAATTCTCTCTAATTAACCGAATTTTCTTAGTTTCTATGCCAGGCTGTTCATATATCTGTTCTATGGGAATAATTTTGAGATCTGTTAGCTGGTGATCGGGTTGGTTAAAATGTTTGGAGACGGTTTTGTTACTTTTGTTGAGGTTGATATCTGATTTATGGTGGTTGAAGCGGACTCTTAAAGAATTCTTTGTTTCACCAACGTATTGTTCATTACACCGCGTGCATGAGATGAGGTAAATAATATTGCTACTGGTGCAACTGAGTTTTTCATTCACTTGGAAAATGGAATCTGTTCTACGGTTTCGAAAAGAATTTGTTGGTATAATGAACGGACAAGTCTGGCAGCGGGTGGATAAACAAGGATTAACCGAGGAATTAGGTATTGCTAGTGTATTCAGAGAATTTTTTGCAGAAATTTCAGCTAGTGTGGAGCTCTTGATGCTCCTCAAAAATCTTCTTGAATAGCCACGTTCACGTAATTTTTGGAAAACAATAGAACATGCCTCCTCGAAGTCCTTCTTGCGCGAACAAATTCGGTGAAATCTCAAGATTTGTGACTTAATAATTCCAGAAAAAGTATGTTTGGGATGAAAAGATGATTTGAATAAAAGTTGGTGAGTGTCGGTAGGCTTGAAAAAAACTTTGGTATCTAATTTGTTGGTTTCATGAAAATTGGTATCTTTAAAAACTGTGGTGTCTAGAAAATCGATATGCGTTTCACTAATATTAGAAGTCAATTTAACAGAAGGGTGGTGGTTATTGAGAATATTAAAATATTCCCAAAATTCATCTATCGTATGAGTCCAAATTAAAAAAATGTCATCAAGGAATCTTACATAAAAAATTGGTAATTTGGGGCAGAGAAGTGAAACTTCTCTTTCCCATTCTGCCATGAAAATATTTGCATATGAAGGTGCAAAGCGTTTACCCATGGCAGTTCCTGAAGCCTGAAGATAAATTTTTTCATTAAAAGTGAAGTCATTACGGTTCAAACAAATTTCTAAAAGTTCAAGAATTTCTTTATCTGGTCTATCAGGATCGGGCTTTCGCTCGAATGCCTGCTTTACAGCGCGTAATCCCGATTCATTGTTTATTCTGGTATACATGCTTTGAACGTCTAGAGAAACTAAAAGTGCGTCTGCTGGAATTCTAAGTTTCTTTATCTTCTCGACGAAGTCATTGGTATCTTTGATATAGGCAGGATGTGACGAAGCTAGTGGCAATAAAAAATGATCAATGTACTCTGATACTCTGTACGACTCGCTTGCACAATCCGAAATTATTGGGCGTCCTTTAGGGATTCTATTACGTAAAAACCACTCAGTTTCAGGATTTTTGTGTATTTTTGGAAGTGTATACAAATGTCTCTGACGTGGTTCTTTTTCTGGCTTTAAGTAATCAAATTGTTTTTGTTTAATTAAGTCTTTATCAAGTAATTTCTTTAAGATATCTGTTATTAATTTAGAAGTTTCTTTGTAAATCGGATCCTGCAAGCGAGTGTAATGTTCAGGATTACTTAGTTGTGATTCGGCTTCAGCGACATAATCCTGCCTATTCAAGATAACACAACAACTACCCTTGTCGCTTTTTTTGATAACAATGTTTTTATCATTTTTTAGAGCGTTCAAAGCATTGCGTTCCACGTGAGAAAGATTGTCACTCTCGTTTACTATAGGCAAACGAGATATCTCATCATCCATTTCTTTAAAAGTATCTAAAATATCTTTGTTCATACAGCTATCAGCTGGAGTAAATTTCGATTTTTCTACAAACTTGGTAATTGGACCGCGAGAAGGCGTGTTTCTATAAAAATAATTTAACTTTAGATTTCTCTGAAATCTCTTAGTGGCTTCAATTAAAGGTACTTGTGATGAAGGTTTCCTAGAAGGTATAAATTTCAGGCCTTTGTCTAAAAGTTTTTGTTCAGGGGAAGTGATAATTTTGGAGCTTAGGTTGACGACAGTTTGACCGAGTTGGAGACTATTGGGACCCCCCGCTCCTAGTTTAAAGTAGCTGAGGTGTCAATGACGAAGTTCATCCAGTGGTCGTAAATGGCTTTAGCGGTCATTGGTGTCCAATGAATGTCATCACCTCTCACTTTGATGATTGTGTCAGCTGCTGGGATGATGGTGATATTTGGTGGAGGACTTTTGGCTAATACGGTATTGAAATTTTCCAGATTCTTGCTGTCTAATTTATTCTTCAGTTGAAAAGTATGAGCTGTGGGTATGTGGGTGATATAGATACGAGAGTTTGGAAATACGGAGGAAGCTACAGAAATAAGGTTAAGCATTTTTTTAAGAATTGTTTCGCTGGCTTCACCTCTATTGTTGAGTCCAACATGAAGAATCAGGGTTAGGGTTAGGGTTAATCCACTGAAGTACATTGAAGAAGACAATGCTGAGTTTTTTCAGATTTGAATATTCACGAGGGGCAGAAAGCAAAAATACATTTCGACGAGGATGGGATTCGAACCCACGCGGGGAGAC
>JARJEI010000013.1:9761073-9763573 GCA_029955415.1 Lottia scabra | reverse complement strand
TATCTCAACTCATCTCGTAAACAGGGAATTTGTCATAAATGTTGAAAAGTGTATTGTACTGGTGACATTGCACGACAAAGCCTCAAGGGAGGTTCGAACTCCCGACCCCTGGTTTACGAGACCAGTGCTCTAACCACTGAGCTATTGAGGCACCTTTCGCTGTAGAAAACTGCATCCTTGGCAAAAATCCTGCATTTGAGGAAGAGGTGGTTGAATTGGCCGCATCCGAGAAAAAAATCGCTAATGTGCGCCGCCCGGGAATCGAACCCGGGTCGCAAGAATGGGAATCTTGCATGATACCACTACACCAGCGGCGCATTATATTGCATTAAGATACTCGTTCAAAGAATTGAGTCTACTATTTATTATTCATTCGAAAACAGAAGGAAAATTATTTGTCAGAAGTGGGATTCGAACCCACGCCTACATTCGTAGACCAGAATGCTCATCCCGCCGATTTTCAGCGAAGGAAGATATCCTTGAGTCTGGCGCCTTAGACCGCTCGGCCATCCTGACATACCAGTGCTAGGAGATTTATTCCAAGCGCACTATGACGTATTTACTTTGTCTTGTTTAAGTGATTGTTCCTGTCTATTGTAACGCAAATAGTTCTTTTCTCCTGCATTTCGCGAAAAAAGTGTCTGCCGCCAGAGTTCAGCACTCCTGCCGAAACCCGGGATCGAACCAGGGACCTTTAGATCTTCAGTCTAACGCTCTCCCAACTGAGCTATTTCGGCCGACATCAACTTTTACGAAATAAGGTAAGCCATCGGAGCACGAAATTTGATTAAGGGTTAGGAGTGGGTTTAAGTTAGGGTTAGGAATTTTAGATTGTAACATTACAATGAAGTAATGTTACGAAAGCACAGGCACAGGCATGTAGGCATAACCTCTAGTGAGAGAATTGTTTGTGAAGTTAGTTTAAAAATTAAAAAAAAAAAAAATATATAATGAAAACAGTCATCCATAATCTTGGAAATCTGAAATTAAAGATAAAATACTGGTTCCCATAGGAACATTAACATCAATGAAACAAATGAATAATTAGTTTGTATCTATAAGTTATGTAAAATGCAAATGCATCATACACTATATCAGAAAATATGAAATTGATAATGGGTGACATGTATAAGACGTATAGGAAAAGCTAATGGCGAGAAAATTAACATAGGGAATAGGTAAGAGGAGAGTAAAGAGAATGCACTTAAATCTAGGAAATAATGGGTAATCTACCATGGACTAAGATATCATTTAGGTTTTTATTTCGAGTATAGGCGATCACTAAGTCATTTGAAAAAACAGTTGGGAATTTTTCTTGTAATTCCTTGTATAGGCGAATTATTATTCGAGGAACTTGACCCGAAGTGCTGTTGTATTGAATTACAAAGGGTATGATTTGGAAGTCCACTTGAATATTCATTCCGAAGGGATGCATGGTTTGAAGTTTTGTGATCCAATAGTTTTCACGAATTAATCGTATTTTCTTCGTATTGATACCTGGTTGTTCGAATATTTGTTCAATTGGAATTATCTTGAGATCTGCTAATTGGTGGTCAGGTTGATTGAAGTGCTTAGATATGGATTTATTGACTTTTTTTAAATTTATGTCAGATTTGTGGTGGTTGAACCGCACCCTTAATGAGTTCATAGTTTCACCAACATATTGTTGATGACATCTTGTGCAAGAGATCAGGTATATGATATTGCTACTAGTACAGCTTAGTTTCTCATTTACTTGAAATACGGAATCTGTTCGTGTGTTTCGAAATGAATTAGTAGGTGTGATGAAAGGACATGTTTGACATCGGGGGTTATTGCAAGGATTAACTGAAGAATTTGGTAAAGGTATAAGGTTCGAATTGTTTTTAGCAGTTATTTCGGCAATTGTTGAGCCTTTGATACCTCTCAAAAATCTCTTTGAGTAACCTCGTTCGCGTAGCTTTTTGAAAACAACAGAACAAGCCTCCTCGAAGTCCTCATTGCGCGTACAAATTCGGTGAAATCTCAAGATTTGTGACTTAATAATTCCAGAAAAGGTATGTTTCGGATGAAAAGATGATTTGAATAAAAGTTGGTGGGTGTCAGTAGGCTTGAAAAAAACTTTAGTATCTAATTTATTAGTTTCATGAAAATTGGTATCTTTAAAAACTGTGGTATCTAGAAAATCAATTTGCGTGTCGCTTATAGTAGACGTTAATTTTATAGAAGGATGGTGGTTATTGAGAATATCAAAATATTCCCAAAATTCGTCAATTGTATGAGTCCAAATCAAAAAAATATCATCGAGAAATCTTACATAAAAAATTGGTAATTTGGGACAGAGAAGTGAAACTTCCCTTTCCCATTCTGCCATGAAAATGTTTGCGTAGGAAGGGGCAAACCGTTTTCCCATGGCAGTTCCAGAAGCCTGAAGGTATATTTTTTCATTGAAAGTAAAGTCATTGCGTTTCAAACAAATTTCCAAAAGTTCAAGAATTTCTTTATCTGGTCTCTCAGGATC
>JARJEI010000013.1:6602672-6768472 GCA_029955415.1 Lottia scabra | reverse complement strand
AAATTTTTCAAAGGTTGATACCTTCATTAAACACATTAAGAGAAAACATAGTTCATTTTACTCTTCGTTACATTCTAATATTAGAAAGAAAACAATAGATGACAAGACGAACCATGACCATTTCACAAGCAATAGCAAACACTTTAGTTATCTTGATGACCTTGACACTAGTAATGTCGTTGACCTTGACACTAGTAATGTCGATGACCTTGACACTAGTCATGTCAATGACCTGGACACTAATCATGTTAATGACCTGGACACTAGTCATGTTAATGACCTGGACACCAGTTATGCTAATGACCTGGGAACTAGTTATGCTAATGACTTGGACACTAGTTATGCTAATGACCTGGACACTAGTCATGTTAATGACCTGGACACTAGTCATGTTAATCACCTGGACACTAGTCATGTTAATGACCTGGACACTAGTTATGCTAATGACCTGGACACTAGTTATGTTATTGACCTGGGAACTAGTTATGCTAATGACTTGGACACTAGTCATGTTAATGACCTGGGAACTAGTTATGTTAATGACCGGGACACTAGTTATGAAATCACGCATATGGGGAATGACCAGCTCGAGAAACACCCAAATATTAACCAGGTAACTTCTTCCATAGTCGACTACAGGTCAAAAATTGCTTTGTTTATACTTCGTCTTCGTGAATTTAGAAAGTTGCCACACAATTGCTGTCCAGAAATAATACAGCACATTCAAGATATATTAATGCTTTGCAGAGACAATATTACAAATAAAATCTCGAGTTATTTAAAAGGATATGGTAACGACAGCATTTGTGTGGAAGATTTTCTTACCGAATTTAGATTGGCTGAACGAGCATGCGAAAGTCTAAATACCTCATTTAAACAAAATTTATTTTTATCTAAGGAAATGATGCTTGTTGAGCCAATTGAGATAAATCTGAACGGTCTCTCAGACACTATGTCTTATGTTCCCATATTATTGACTTTGCAGTCACTTTTATCCAAAACGGATGTTCAAAATGAAGTGTTAGGTGGACATGAATCCACAAACGAAATTATGGGGGACTATTGTGATGGAGTTGCATACAGCCAGCATCCACTTTTTAAGGAAGATCCAAATAACTTACAAATAATATTATACAGTGACGAATTTCAAATTGTTAACCCACTTGGAACAAAGATAAAGAAATTCAAAATTTTGGCAGTCTATTTTACATTAGGTAACTTACCTCCAAAATACAGGTCGAAACTGAAAGCTATCCAACTTGGCTTATTATGCAAGTCTTGTCACATAAAGACCTATGGCTGGAACGCCATACTATCCCCATTAGTAAGAGATTTAAAAACCTTGGAAGATGGAATTACTGTTCATATACAAAAAGTTCCTTATGTCTTTAAGGGAGCAGTCACAATGCTAGTTTCGGACAATTTGGGTGCGCATTCCCTTTCCGGTTTAACCGAAAATTTTAACAGCCTACGGAATTGTCGGTTTTGTGGCATAACAAGGGAAAATATGCAGACAATATTTTCATCTGATGCCCTTACTTTAAGAAATTGTGATACACACGATGCCCAGTTAGAAATTATAACCCGAGAACCCAGTTTGTCATTGGCCTATGGAATTAAACAACAATCCCCTTTAAATGAATTAAAATACTTTCACGTTATCTGGAATTGTCCGTCTGACATAGCCCATGATATTTTTGAAGGATTTGGGTGTGACATCGTAAAGAATGTTATTAAGTCTATGGTCAAAGAGAAATATTTTTCCCTGTCTGATTTAAATACAGAAATAGAAACCTTCGATTACAAAGCAAGTGACAAAAAAGATAAACCATCTTTAATGTCAGAAGACATTAGCAAATTTAAAATCAAACAAACTGCCTCACAAACCTGGTGCCTAATGCGACTTTTGCCATTGATGATTGGAAAATTTGTTCCGGGTGATAATGTCGTGTTTAGTTTATTAGGTTCTTTCATGGATATCGTAGACATCGTATGTAGTCCTTTTGTAGCAAAGGGTGATGCTTTGTATGTAGGGGTTTTAATTGAACAATTCTTACAACACTATTTCAAATTGTTTGATGAAGAACGAGTTAAACCGAAAGCACATTACCTATTACACTACGCAAGACAAATGATCTATTTTGGACCCCTTAAACACTGTGGCACACTTCGATTTGAAAGCAATCACAGTTATTTTAAAGAACTAGCAAATAGAACCAAAAACAGGACTAGAACTGTACAGTTAACAGTACTGGTGCAGGGCGGGTTACGACATACAGGTACGAGGGTGCGGCAATATTTCGATTCGCATTCACTCTGCACAAATTCTCTATTTCCATGAAATCCCGAATTGGTTTATACGTATGCATACCAAATTCCATGCAATTCGGTTGAGAAATAAAAAGTTGGCAATTCGAATATGCAATACACAAATTCAATATGTTCATGAAATTTCGAATCTAATTATATACATACATGCCAATTTTGAATGAATTCTGTTCAGAAATAAGAAAGTTAGCAATGCGCATGCGCATAACACAAGTTCAATATCTCCATGATATTTATAATCGGAATATACATATGCATACTAAATTCCATGAAATTCGGATAAGAAATAAAAAAGTTGGCGACGCGCATGCGCACTACACAAATTCAATATGTCTACGATATTTTGAATCTGATTATACATACACATGTCAATTTTGAAAACAATTGGATAAGAAATAAGAAAGTTGATAATGCGCATGCGCAGTACTCAAATTTAACATTTTCCCTGGATTCTGAATCTGATTATACATGTACATACCAAATTTCGTAAAAATCGAATAACAAACAAAAAAGTTAGCACCGCGCATGCGCATTACACAAATTTTGTATTTCCTTCAAATCACTATTCGAACATGAAGGCATATGCAAATTTTGAAGAAAATCGGTTCATAAATAAGAAAGTGGGTCAATTAAGCAGTGGGTGTGGCTACAGGGTGCTTCAGTAAGTTAAATTTTCAGCATGACGCAGTTTAGTCTATCCTAGACCTCCCTAAACTGCGTAAACTGGACATAATACATATCTAACAAAAACCGAGGTAGAGAGCCTTTAACTTGACCATGTCAAACTCAGTGACTCCATCAAAAGTGACATGTTTATTACAGTCAATTAACCGACATACCTATTATTCTCTATACAGTATAATATAGGAGAATGCTTTTTTTAAATATGCAAGTAACATATTATAAGTGTTGCATATTTTTGGAAACCTCAGGATCTGAGCATTACGAATCCACAAAAAGTATTGCTATATCTAAATTAGGGCCCTCGTTAAAACGCTTTAAAGGTGAAAAATCACCTTTGAGTCACACCTCTAAAACAGAAAGCACGTGTCGGACTAGACCGGAACATCCTGTCCCTCAATTAGTGAATTTGAGGGACAGGAGACCAAGCTTGATTATATCTTGAAATCGCGCAACCAATTTGGTTGCGTTGAAATATTCTTCTTCCTGAAAGTTTTTTCTCTAAAAACTGGCAAATTTCTTTTATGTTATGATGTCAGCTTGATAACAACCATTTTTCCGACAAAATAAAACAATAATTGTTGTCTCTAGGCCCTAATCTCATTCAAAATATTCAGACAGAGAGCCATTTAGTAGACCGACAATTTGACTCAAATAGTCTATTTTAACTGAAATTAGAGACAACAATTATTGTTTTATTTTGTCGAAAAAATAGTTGTTATCAAGCTAACATCATAACCCACAAGAAATTTGCCAGTTTTTAGAGAAAAAACTTTCAGGAAGAAGAATATTTCAACGCAACCAAATTGGTTGCGCGATTTCAAGATATAATCAAGCTTGGTCTCCTGGCCCTCAAATTCACTAATTGAGGGACAGGATGTTCCGGTCTAGTGTCGGACATGAAAAATGAATACATCATGTTAAAGCCCTCATATATAGTTTTAAGATCCGTAAATATCAACTTGATCTGAGGTCAAGTTTTTGAGATAGAAGCCTTCAAAGTTTCAAAAAAATCGCAACATTTTGTTAAATTGAATTCTGACATCGCCAAATCTGATATTATTTGAAACCCTTTAAAGAGTACACTTAAGATCAGCAAACATTGGGGTATTCTTCCAATTTGGTTTTGCGTTACAGCACTGGCAATATTCAAAATAAGCCATGTTTAGAGCACTATAAAATAGGTTTAAGTGGTCTGACCCCAAAGGTCAAAAGGTCATCAGAAGGTCAAGATGAAAGGGTATCATTGTGTAAAATAGTGAGGTCATCAAAGGTCAAGGTCATGTGATACAAGCCTCTAAACTTTGTAAAAAAACATTTCGTTATATACAGAAGGCAAAATCGAAAATCGAAATTCGGCTTCCCGTCAATTGTAGAGAAACTACGAATGCTTCGTTTGACATCAAATTTATTAAAGTCGGATTACAAATGGATTCAGAATAGGGATTTTCGCAAAATGACCCAAACCAATATGGCGGCCAATTTATAACTTCCAATAAATATTTTTTGGATTATATTAGTGTATAATAATAACACTAACATTATGCATATCTTGTTTTCATCATAACTCAGTTTTACCGGAAGTGAAGTAACCGGAAGTGATATCATCCAAACCGGAAGTGACGTAAAAAAATTGAGTGTGCAGAATTATTTGCACCCGCCGGCGTTCTACATCATAGAAATTTCAAAGTGATCCGATGAAAATCAATGAAAATATCATATTTCGATAAATTACGGCAAGAAAAAGTATCGAACGAATTTCATATAATCGAATATTTTCAAGTCCTATTGTTTGTCCTTTAGCAAGAGAAATACGATGAAGAAAATTCGGGCAAAATCGGTCCATAAATACTTTATCTAGAGTCCATTTTAGTTTGTTGCTCATGTCGCTTCATGTTGCGCAGAATAATTTCGTTTTACATTCATATTAAAATTCGCCACAAGTCACAAAACGTCATGAGGTCCGTTTTTCTGTACATTGTTCCATTGCTGAGAAATAGGTGCACGGTTGGACGAAAAAAAAAAAATAATCAATACGAAAACAAAGCAGGGCGTACGAAGTACGCCCTGCAATTAATATTTGCAAAACTCTATCATTAAGGCATCAATATCAAATGGGCCTTCACCTTAATGGTGCTTCGTTTCTTGAAGATGATATTGAAACTACCGGTGGCAAACTAGTCCTCATTTCATCATTGTCTTCTTCATTACAGTATGCAGTAAGGTCAGTGCTTGATGGTGAGGAAATTATATACCAAGTAAACACTGCAATATTTGAGGGTAATACATATTCCCCTAATTTAGTAGTGGTTGTTGATTTCTTGGAAGATGAATATCAATTTGGTGAAATTCAGATGGTTTTCCTTTACAGAAAAAATCTGTTTATAGCTTATCGAATATTAAATGTTCTCCATTTTAGTACAAAATACCATTCATATGTTCTCTCGGAATCAGAAAATATGCAGGTTACACAACCTAAGTACTTACTGGATCCATCTACTTTGGGACTTTATGTTGTAGAGGAAAAGACAATGATCGTTCTTAAATACCGCGTTACTTGTAAACTTTAAACTACTTCCAGCACTAAAAGTGGCATCCACTTTATCACTGTGCACAATAAAGAAGATAACAGTTTTCGTCCTAGCATTTTTCCATTTTTCAATATTATTAATGTTTAAACTCGAAATTTAACAATTCTGCTGTGTGGTGTATGTTTACATTGCCTGACAGGCAAATTATATGTAGTTATTATAATCCATATTATTTAATGAAATATACATGTAATTTCTTTTTGTAATCATTTCAAAAAAGGTTCAAATTTTTTCACAGAGATCAATTTGACCTATAAGAAAGAGGTTTCTCCAATTTCTACGGTGGTTTGTATTTTATAATTATATTCCAATTTTTTATTTCAAATTTAACAAAAATATGTCGTGTACGAACCATCGTAATTTTTTTATCTCGAATATTAATATTTAACTATTTGATTTAACCTTAAAGGGACATATTCACCCTTCGTTCAAACAGTTAGTCACAAAAATGGTTTTTTTTTTTAGTAAAACTAATCTGTAATATAGTGTCCACAGTTCACTGTCAAAATTTTAGACTTCAAATCCCTATGTATCCATGATTATCTGTGTTTGAAATTCAAAATTTGAACTCGAATTTAGTGAGGCCATGCCTTATATAGAAACACGTAATATAGAAATTGAAAAACATAATATGTTTAATTTAAGATTATTTGAGGAATTATGAAATTTTCAAGTATATAGTTCTTTTACTTTTGAAAGCTATTTACATATTTAAGACCCATATCGACCCTCGAAAATACTGAATGTTCCCCTTTAACGTTATTTAACTACAGTATTTGATTTAAAGGAATACTACCTCTTAGAATGATCAAAAAAGCAGATTTCTCAAACTTGGTGAATAAGTGTTCATATTTATTAGGCAACATTCCTGGTGTCATAACTATATGCTGTATAATCTGATAAATCCAGAAAACTACCTTAAATAATACAATTACTAAAAGATAAAAAAAAAAAGCGTTTTATTAAGTGTTTTTCAATAATTACCTGTAATTTGAGGGGAAAATACTTAGTTTTATTATTTATTTGATTATTTGTATACCGTAGACACCTTTGATGAATATATACTCTTATTGGCCAAATTTAAGATGAATATCGCTTCAAAGGAACGCACCATGCAACATTAAGTCATTTTTTTCTCATTAAATTTAAAGCGGACCTTCTCTTTAAGTTATTATGCATAGATCAACAGCCATGATAGAGTTGCTAATCTTATTTGGTGACAAGAAAAAAATAATCAATGTACAAGAAGATGAAAACCTAATGGAAGTTTTAAAACAAAAGTTGGACATTAATGGTGATTTTGATCTTCAATATTACAATGGTACATATGATGAATATATAAGCATGGAAAAGGATGATCCACTGCCAAAGACGGGATCAAAAGTGAAGGTGATTTTACCGCTTACTACCCCATCAGACCAGTCAGAGATTATTCCCGAAAGTTCAGTTACTGTGTCAAATAATTGGTCAAAGATGTTCAAAATCCCAGAAGATACCTTTGGTCCACGTTTGATTGATGTTTGGAAAAGAAGATTCCTTTGAACTCATCTCTAACCAGTGGTCTAATGGAGTCTTTATATAACGAAATTACTAAGTATACATAGTAAGTAACATAAATTTAATAAAACAAATGTGATAATCATCATGATTTCATAATCTTTTGAAGGATTATGCTTGCAGAGAACTGTGCATGGAACTATGACACTTTTCTATCGTCATCATATTGATCTGCAGTCACACCTTCATTGACACCAAACATATATCTGAATGTAACCCTTTATCGCGAAAATGATTAACAGAATATTTCATATTGGTGGTATAAGCTTATTTTAATTTTTATTACCTTGCCTAGCAAACTATGTTTTAAATTTATCATTTCAGCTACCCAACTCCAACTCAATACCGCGATGTCATTGACCGCCTCTTATATCGATACCCATATTTTAGAGAAAGTAAAGATATATATGTAGACGAAGATAACATAGCGGTATGTCTTATTATGGTATGACATTTAAGTACCACCACTGAAGAAATTCAGGAGGTGTATGGCTGATGGTTGAATCTTTCATATTAGTCATCATTACTGTTGCCTAATTTTTCTGTTGAAAATTAAAGTCACTAGTGGGCGTATATCACCTTACCTGACAAGATATCTTTATTATTTTTAGAGAAAATGGAAGAATATCCTCTCGGATAAATTCAGAAATATGAGAAAGCGACGGGACAGTGATGTGGCCCAAGTAATTTCCCAGAAAAGAAAGATGCAGAATGGAGCCAAGCCCGAAACAACACTGAAAAAAACCAGCATCCAATCAAAGATGTGGGGAGTAAAATATTTCATGCCGGAAAGGCCTCACACAGAAGACACCGCTACAATAGAACTGGCCATCCAGTGGATGGTTAACGAGTCATCAAAGCGAAAGCAAGATATCCATGGAATAAACCAGAGGATGAATCTTACCTTTGCCGACAGACGAAAAATGATTGTTGAAGGAGCAACACCTGTTAACAAATTAAAAGAAGTCTTCCCTATGATGTTTGAAGAGGATGGGGTAGGTTTTGAAATGATCCAGCCAACTAACTACGGTGGTTCGTATACGACATCGTTATTTTTTTTTTTATTTTTTTTTAATTGAAAAACTAGAATATAATACTTGTAAAATATCATTTTGAATTAAAAACTTGTATTTTAATCCGGATAGGCCAATTATTGAATTTGTTAATTAGAATAAATTAACGATGTCGTATACGAACTACCGTAGCTAACTCATCGCTAATTGCCAAACTGTGGTCTCTTATGTTTACAAACAATTTCAACAGTATGATTGATCATATAGAATGTCATTAAAGTCAGATAAAATGTAGTCTCTATTGTGCTGTATTGCATACACATTTTTGAAGTTTGTTTTACATCTAAATAGGCGCATATTAAAAATTTAGGCAAATTAACGCAATAATAATGTATGGAACGCTTTGAGATATAAACATCTTTATTTTATTTTTTTACTGTAGATTTTGGCTGAATTTAAACGAATTTCCGGCTTTGATATAGATGAACGGTTGTTGGCGTCTCTGCAAAAGTATGCTGAAAAACTTATTTTATTATCACCACAAGCTAATGAAATCATGAAAGAAATTAACCAGAAAAGCGTGGATCAGAGAAATAGTAAGTGATTAAAACCCCAAGTGGTTGGGGTGAATGGGGTTCAAATAAATCCGAAATACGCTTTTATTACTGCTTATACTCTCTAAAAATGTACAAGTCAATAAAATAATAATTCCTGTACTAGAACTGTGAATGGCCGACTATTGTGGTGTCGATTTATATAAGCCTGTGCTTGATACACAAAATCATTGGTCAATAGGAATTTGGATGATTCTGCTTTAATCTGTAATCTCGAAAGTCAAATTCAATATTTGTCACTGCGACTGAGAAAACGACATTCCATTTCATTGATTTATTTTGCAGGGTTTGCTGCATATCAAGCCTTATTGTTGTTGCCTGCACTTCTAAAAGAAGATGTATGTAAGATTGTTTGCCCTTCCGAATTGGTAAGTTATGCAAATTGGCGTTTTTTTTTTCAATAATCTGTAGTTTATGACGCTTTTACAGTTTCAAAGCACAACAATGAAGCAAAATAAGATTCGTGTCAAATTCAAATAAAAAAAATCAAATATAGGGCCTATACCATCGAAATTAGATTAATTAAAGTGTCTGAATTAAAATATATATGAATTAAACGTTTGTCTCATTAGCATTGTTGGTGTGTAAAAGCAATTGATCGAGCAACAAACATATAAAAAAGAAACGTAAAATTCTTAAATATTGGTATAAAACCCAAAGCATGTGAAATAATTGATCACATGGGGATTCAATACGAATGCCACAACGAATATCTAATTCCTTATTTCAGAAACCAGATAAAGTTACAACACCAGTTATTTTTTACGACGAAGAAACAGTGGAGAAATCTACCGAATTTTTAGTTGTTGCCGATGACACACAAATTTCAAAATTGTCTGAATTTATTATGGCCCTTGAAGTATTATTCTGTACTTATTATGTTTTTAACATTAGTTATGCGAAAAAAAGCAGTAATACTTTGACATTTATGCAACATTTCTTACTTACTATAAACGATGGTACTTGCTTGCCTAGAAAGGTATTATCATTAGTGTCAAAACTTAAGGAATAAAATAATGTTATGTTATACAAAATGTTAAAGGGCCATTCTGCTTTTTTGAAAAAAGTTTTCATTATCAAAAAAATCGCAAATGCTACCTGAGAGTATTTCTAAAGTATGCTTATTGTATCTCTATATCTTCTTGATCAAACTGAATTTGGTTTTAAAGGGTTAATTACAAATATGGAGTACATGTACTTATTGTTAATTAAGCAATTTGACCTAGTTTTGGTGTTTGCCTTTTGGATGGTTCAATATTTCTAGCTGAAACCTTTTAAATATACATTAGGGACATTTCTCTACAATTAGGCGTTTATTTTACTCAAATCCGTTCAGTAGTTTCCTATCAGCGTCCAAAAAAACATAACACACTTAAAAACCTTACGTAAGGTTTTTAAAAATGTTAGCATGTTTTTAGCGTTTAAAAATTAACGGTAGGATTTTTTTAGTTAAAACTTTCAGATACATTAAAGGGCACATAGTTACAGATTTTGGTGTAAAGTTTTCACAAATTTGAGCAAAAAAAAATTTTGACCTAAAAAAAATTCAGACTGTCCCTTTAACTACAACAATGTAGATACAATTTCTTTCTATTCGAAAGTTGTATTTTTACTTTAATTTGTTAAGTATGTGTGTGAATTTTATGAGTGTTAGACACCCAATAATGAAATATATATTGAAAATATTTGAAAATGAGGTATTTTTAAGACTTAAGACAGAATAGATCCAAATTATAATTGTATTTTAGCAAATTGAACAATACTCGCTGTTATTGTTATATACCAGTATTTCATTACATGTATTTTTGTTGTGTTTTTTTAATATGCCCACATGAATAATATGTGGTTGTATATTGCCGTCGCCGTCCATCATCTTTTCTTGTGACCATAGTTTTGAGACTACAGTTTTCATTTAATTTTAATGAAAATTGGTGTATACATTGGTATTGAGAATATATCTCGATCAAATTTGAAATTTTCCCCTTGCACTTAATTTGCATGTGACATCTCAGCGATGTTCATTTCCATGAAAGGCTTTTGAGTTATTGCCCCTGACTTAGTAAAATCGCATGAAACTGTACTTGCGACCACAATAGAAACTAGTTTTCATTTGATTTTATTAAAATTTGGTGTAAACAATAAGTTTGATTACATTGTAGTCAAGTTGGAATTTGATGATTTTTCATTGAATGTTTTTTTAGTTAGGCCTAAATTTTGCCAATTATATGCATGCTTTCTATTTCGAAAGTTGTATTTTTACTTTAAAGTATTAAGTATGTGTGTGAATTTTATGAGTATAATGAAATATATTATATAAATATTTGAAAATGAGGTAAAGCATCTTTAAGACTTACTGCCTGTGCAAGTTGGAAAGTTTTTGAATTTTTGCCGTAATTTGTTTGAGAACTGGAATAGAATAGTTTTGAGACTACAGTTTCCATTTAATTTTAATGAAAATTGGTGTATATATTGGTATTGAGAATATATCTCGATCAAATTTGCAAATTGTGCCCTTGCCCTTAATTTGATTGTGACATTTCAGTCATGTTCAAATTCGACGTTATTTTTCTAACTTTGTAAAATCGCATCAAATTTTGCTTGTTTTTGTTTTACAAATAAGATTGATCACATTGTAGTCAAGTTTGAATTTGATGATTTTTCATCGAATGTGTTTTAAGTTAGGCCTAAATATTGCCAATTATATGCATGCTTTCTATTTCGAAAGTTGTATTTTTACTTTAATTTGTTAAGTATGTGTGTGAATTTTATGAGTGTTAGACACCCAATAATGAAATATATATTGAAAATATTTGAAAATGAGGTAAAGGATCTTTAAGACTGAAGTCAGAAATAGAGCAAATATTTGTATTTTATTTTATTTTATTGTTTGATTGTTATTTTAAGGAGTTTAACAGAATAAATTGAAATCAATAATCTTTCACTGTGTTGACACATGTATAATGATGACCCAAATAGTCTTTGCATGACTCATTTGTTTTAATCAATGTACTCAATATTTTGGCCCATTTATGACGCATGTAACAGTGACTCATTTAGTTTCGGTACTACTCATTTTTATCAGTCAATTTACTCAATATTGACTCAATTAATTGACTCAGTTGATATGAGTCACTAGACTCGTGTGATAGTCTTTTTACTCATTTATGGCGCACGTAACAGTGACTCAAATAATTTCTTCATGACTCATTTGTATCAGTCAATTTACTCAATATTGACTCAATAAATTGACTCATTTGACATGAGTAACAAGACTCGCGAGTTAGTACTTCGACTCATTTATGACGAACATAACAGTGACTCAAAAAATACCGTCATGACTCATTTGTAGCAGTCAATTTACTCAATATTGACTCAATAAATTGACTCAGTTGACTTGAGTCACAAGACTCGTATGACAGTCTTTTGACTAAGAAAATGACTCAAATATGAGAGTCACAAGATAGTCGTTCTATGGACAAAGTCAATTACTCAGCGAAATGAGTCGATTGACTGGGAATTGTCTAACTTTTTTTTCTGAGTGCATGCCAGTCTTCTTTGGCAAAGATCTTGCAAAATAATTTTTGCAGGTAAAACATAAGGTGCTGCCAGTCCCAGCGGATCAAAAATAGAGCATACTACAGATAGTATACCTCTTCTAGTTGGTGGTTTCTTGGGTAATTTGATCTTAAACCCAAATACGTCTTTCTCAACAGACCACTGAACACCAAGAGCATGTTCAATGGGAAGGTCATCATAATTCAAGTCTAAGTGTTTCAAATCTTTAGCTTGTTCATCTAAAGGTATGGTTTCTAGTACTGAGCGATCGTTGCTTATCCATTTTGTTAAATGGAAACCACCTCTATGACAAAGTTCTGTCAAATTCTGTACTAGTTCAATGGCTTTGGTAGATGAATCTAGGGAACGAAGGCAATCATCTACATAAAAATTTCTATTTATGGTCTGGATTATCTCTTGATCAAAGTCGTTGCTGTTATCTTCAGCTGTTCTTCGTAGAGCACTGTTTGCACAACTGGGAGATGATGTGGCTCCAAACAAGTGTACAGCCATACGGTACTCTCTTGGCTCCTTGGTTAAATCACCGTCAGGCCACCAATAAAATCGTAGATAATCGCGTTGGTATTCAGGAACTTTCACTCTGTAAAACATGGAACGGATGTCTGCCATGACTGCAACAATTTCCTGTCGAAATCTTAATAAGACAGATACCAAACTGCTTGTTAGTGTGTTGGTGGCTCCGACTAATAACAAATCATTCAGACAGATGCCTCTATACTTGGCGGAACAATCGAACACTACTCTGAGTTTATCTGGCTTTCTAGGGTGGTAAATGCCATGGTGAGGAATATACCAGACGTTTCCATCTTGATTATCTAGATCCTTTTCTGGAACCAATTCTGCATAGTTCTGGTCTATAACGTCTTGCATAAATGCATTATAGTCTTCATAAAACTTGGTATCGTTGCAAAGTTTCTTCTTAACACCGGCAAGTCTTCTTAACACCGGTTCTTTATTGTTTGGAAGAACAATATTTGACTGCTTAAATGGCAAGTCAATAGTGTACTGTCCATTATCAAACATCAATGATTCCTTTGCTATCTGAGCAAATCTTCTATCTTCCATTGACAATTCTTTCTTATCATCAATTAACTTCTCAGGAAAGTCTAAGTTTACATAATTTTGAAAACTTCTTTCTAGGCTCTTTGTTTCTTCAAAATTTTCTATTATCTGTATTTCTTTTGACACAAAGTTGCTTGTTATTACATCATTTTCATTTCCATCATTTGGTCTTGACAAACACCATACCATCCATCCTAATTTAGTCATTGAGGCAAACAGCGTATTAGGTGGACCAATTACATTCTCAACAGGTGTGTAGGCTTCTGGCACACAATTACCAATAAGTAATCCAATATCTGCATCAAGATCAGTTAAAGTTACTTTCTTCAGATGTGGCCAATTGTCGATATCCTTTTGACGAGGAATATGGTTCTTGGAAACTGGTATGTTTGCCTTTGAATAAACAGTTGGTAGTGGAATATATTCTGAACTATTTATGCCAGTTATTTCAATTCCTTCAATGGTAGATGTGTCCATATCAAACTGTTCTCCCATAGTTGACAGGGTTATCTTCTTTCTTTTTCCACATCTTACACCTAACTGCGTCATAAGCCATTCTGTGCAAAAACATACAGTACTACCAGGATCATGGAAAGCATAAGTATTAACTGTTCGGTTGCTGTCTCTCATTTTAACTTTTACTGCTACAATTGACAATATGCACTCATATTGATCAACTCCGGCTCCCATTAGGGAGGTATCCTTCGCAGGAATACTCATTTGTGTTGATGAGACAATTTTTGCTGGTCTGTACATGTGCAATATGAGAGGATGAGTTTTCTTACAATTACTGCATTGCATCTTCTCTGTACAATCAATCTTCATGTGTCCACTTTTCAGGCAACCAAAACAGATTCTATTTCTTTTTAGAAACTCAATTCTATCTTCATATGTTTTCTTCATAAAACTGTGACAGTTAACCAAACTATGTCCTACATCTTGACAGAAAATACAAGGTGACTTTTGACCATTTCTGTTTACCTTTGTATCAAAAGTAGTTGACATGTTCTCTGGCTTCTTATCAGACTTCACAGCAGTTGAAAAGCTGGATCCACCTCTATTTCGTGCAGAAGGTTGACCTCTATTTCGTGCAGAAGGTTGTTTCTTCTCTGATGTTGCAGATTTGTGATCTAATAATTTGTTCATTGCATCTTTGCCATAGATAGGATTATTGGATTTCCTGGATTCTTTCTTTACAAAGTCTACAAAACTTTCAAACTTGACAGGAATATTGTCATCGGACATTTGGGTGGCTTTGGTACTCCATTTTTCTCTCATGTGGAAAGGTAGTTTAGACGCCATTATCTGTAGGTTTCCAGTGTACTCCATCACTTGAAGACTCTTTATGCCTTGAATCGCACAATTGCATTCAGTAAGAAATATGCTAAAGTCATCCAAACCTTTGGTATCATTTGCCTTCAAGGGAGACCACTCAATTGCAGTGTTTACATATGAAGTAGCTATTGCCTCTTGATCACCATATCTTCTATCTAGTTCTTTCAGAGCAGCAGGAAATCCTAACTCAGCATCTAAATGTCCATATCCGGAGACTATTTCATGTGGTTTCCCAACAGTGTACTGTTCCAAATAAACCATTTTATCATCTATGTTATCTGTGTTTTCTGCTATGCAATTGAACTGTCTTCTAAATTTTCTATATTTTTTAATGGAACCATCAAACTTCTGAATCTCAGCCTTAGGTTTCTTGATTTCTTTGACCATTGAAACCATCAGATCAGCAATGGAAATGTGACTGCTAACTGAAGAGTTGTTTGAGTGGCTATCAGAATCTTTACTCTTTGGGTTTCTTTCATATTTATCGGGATCTATTTTTTCTATGTATTCTTGAATTCTATCAGAATTCTTGCAACGAGGCAAATTATAATCATTTTCCACACTTGTGGTATCTTCAATATTTTCACTCCTGTCTTTCTCCTCTCTCTTCCCATAATCTTCTCTATCCACAATTTGTTGCAAAACTCTCTTCTCAGCCCTTACTACAGCTAGATCTTCTTCCATTTGCAATTGTTCCCTTTGCAACTTAAGCTCCAAAGCATTCTTTTCCAATTCTTGTCTTCTTATGAGGGTTGCAGACTTTGCTTCTAATGCTGCCTCTTTCACTGCTGCATCAGATAAGGTTGACTTGACGGATGAGACACTTCTTTGGCTTTTTCTAGAGCTTCTGGTTGAATCAGCTATCACAGAATTCTCATGATCATTATTTCTATGTCGTAAACTACCATCAGACTCCTTTGTCAACCAACCTTCAATTCTGGCCTTAAATTCAGCAAATGTTTTCTTGTTAATTCGCCCTTTTTCATCTTCTTCTATTGCAGGAAGTGATTTGTCTATCAAGCCCTGTGATATCAAAAATGATTCATAGAGTTGCATCCATCTTGAATATTTGTCACGTACAATGTGAACATCTCGATCTGTTTCTATGAGGTCAATCAGTTTTCTCATCTTCGTGGTAAGAGAAGCTGCAAAACGATCTCTGGATAAAACCTCTTTTTCTTGTGAAAATGGCAATTCATCTGGATCAAACTGTTTCTGTTTATCTCCGACCATGATGAATCTTCTATAATTGTTTTATTAACAAAGCTTTTCCTTGTCAGTAATAGTCCCTAAGTATTGCAGAGGTGTCGAAATTTCACTACTGACCCTACTTGAGGTAAAAGCGTTCGTGAAACAAAGACCCCAGTGTGCACAAACAAAATATAGTTTTAATTTACAGACAAAATGTAAAAGGCTCCTTTCTCCTTGTTAACTGAGATGCAGTTAAACAAGCACATAAAGTTCTACAGGTCTAAATCTATATATTCTATTTCTTCTATAATTCCTAACTTCTTTCTAAAACATCTCTTTTGGTTTTAAAATAGGTTAGGCCTGGTCTAAGACTATTAATTCTACAAATTCTTCTTAAGTCTGGACTTCACCCAGAGGTAAAAGTTTCTGTATTCTTCAAATATATATCTGGACTTCCCCAGAAGTAAAAGTTTCTGTATTCTTCAATATATATCTGGACTTACCCAGAAGTAAAAGTTTCCATATTCTTCAATACATATCTGGACTTACCCAGAAGTAAAACACGTTAATGTGTTGTTATTGCAAACCGCACTTCTAATTCTATGGTCTATGGGGTCTAAGGTCTTTAATGTGCAGCATGCAATATTCTATAATAATAGTACAGCTTGAGGGGTGTCGTCAGATGCGTTGCTCTTGGATCTTTTCATCTAGGTCTAGCTCTATCTCTAAGCTTGAAATGATGACAACTACTAAAATAATGATAATAATGTGGTTTCTTTTCTTTCTTATTCTACAAGGTTTCTTCTTAACATTAGGCTACATCAAAATTATTTATCATCGAATATCAAAACTTTAACTAAACCATCAGAAACTATATGATCTTCGAACAGACGATTAACTACAAAATATTATTTACAAAATGAATCATACAGTCAATACATTAAAAAGGGAATTTCAGGAAATATGAAAGTCAAAAGGTTCAACAGATTTTCATCTAAGCCTCCATTCTTTGTAGGCCCATAAAAGTCTTTCACTATAAAGCTGCGTTTACCGAACACGCGGTATGCGTATCGCGGGACGCGGCAACGGAATGCGGTATAGAGATTTTTTCGCTCCAAGCCATTTTCCTTAGTCCGTTTACCGGACCGCGTTACGCGGTATGCGTTATGCGAGTCCGTTGCGGCAGGCGGTACGCGGTAAAACCGATCGGTCGGGGTAGCGATCTTTCCGCGCGGTATAATATACCGTGGCGGTTTAAGTCCTCATGCATTAATTGCGTGGCAAATCTATCGATTTGTCACGCTTTGTTTTCGTTATGATTATTTTTTTTTTGCAGTGCGTTCGATTTCGAACGCACTGCTTTGTTTTCAGAATGTTTTTTTTTTTTTTTTTTTTTTTTTTTTTTTTCTTCGAATTCTGGTCAGAGTACACAGCCAAAACTGCAAATGCCACATATACACTGATATGATTTCTTTTCTGTACTCGAAAAACTAAATTTTTTAAATGTAATTTGACGCATTTTTATCCAACCGGAAATGACGTAGGATACAGAAGTGTATTTTAGAATTTTCGATTTTCTTACTCTATTTTAAATTCAATTCTAATCGTTTTTTTTGTGTTTAATTGCAAAAACCAAAAGCTACAATTCGGCTTCTTGAAGACATTACAAATTTTGAATTTTGAAGCTAACTTTTTTGGTTTGAAATTTATGAATTTTTCAACTTCTACAATTTTATTTCGATCAATTTGAAAATAAACAAGCATATAGACCTTTTGATTGTTAAAAAAATACAATTTTCAAAATTTCGATATCACTTCCGGTTTTGACGTTATTGGCTCGTAAAGTTAAAATTTCAACTTCCGGAATTGTGAAGTTATTTGAAAATGTTTTTCTTCAATACGATTCAAATGATAACGCAAAAACAACAAATTAAAAAATTTTGACCCGGAAGTAACAAATAAGCCACCATATTGATATGAGCAACTTTTGTAAAACTCAAAATGGGGCCTCAGGGTTATCGGCGGAATTCATATTTATAGTATTTTTGGACAGTTCTGTCGACTGCCCCCAAAAATACGCAAATCAATTTTTGATGATTGATTGTGCTTTCTGCTCATTTCCGGTATAACGTTTTAAGAAAGTGCCAAAATTTCAAAGACTTGTAACTCGTGACCTTGACCTTTTTTGACCTTGTGACCTGAACAAAAGTTATTGCCCTTGACTAGATCTATCAAATGATATGTCCATTTTGGTTGTCCGATATTTACTTCCGGTTCTATAGCCATTTGAAATTTGCGATTTTGAACTTCAAACAGCTCTGTCACGTGACCTATTTTACAAACGTCACAAATTCTTATATATTCTTAATGTGCATAATGTACTCTTTCCAGAGATATATAATACTCTATATGTTTATTGAAATTGCGCGATTTAAAATTTGAAAATTTTGTTCAAAGTTCCATTGTAACTGTGCGTGTTTTTTTCAAATTTTATTTTGAGCGTTCTGAAAATATACAGGTAGATAGATGTTTTGATTGCAAACTCAAATCTGTTTTCAAAATTTAGATATCACTTCCGGTTTTGACGTTATTCACTTTTTAAATTTCAATTTCAACTTCCGGAATTTTGAAGATATTTGAAATTTTTTGTCGGCAATATATTAGAAATGGTGTTATAGGAACTATTAATTAATAAAATCTGACCCAGATGTGATATAACAGCCGCCATATTGATATGACCAACTTTTGTAAAACTCAAAATGGGGCCTCAGGGATATGAGCGATTTTCGTGATTGTAGTATTTTTGGACAGCTCAGTCGATTGTCATAAAAAATACGCTATTTGATTTTTGATATTCGATATTGCTTTCTTGTTATTTCTCAGTATAATGTTTTAAGTAATTTCCAAAATTTCAAAGACTTGACCTTGACTTTTTTTTACCTTGTTACCTGAAGAAAGGTTATTGTCCTTGATTAGATCTATCCAATGGTATGTACAATTTAGTTGTTCAATGCTTATTTCCGGTTCTATTGCCATTTGAAATTTGCGATTTTTAACTTTAAACGCATACATTTATCGTCAAAACAGTTGAAGGGAGAGAACTACTATTATAATTATAAATCTTTATTAAAGCTATCATGGTGTAATTAAACTAGAAATGTTTATAAAAAATTCCTTAAAATAAGAAAATCTCTCTAGATTTAACTTTTCTAATGTTCATATTTTCATAACCATTTGCCTTAGACTTAGTGCCTTATGATTTATGAAAGATTTCCAGGATGACGCACTGCCCAGCGCCGTTTTGGTACGGCTCTAGTTTTTATTTTTTTTTGCAGTGCGTTCGATTTCGAACGCACTGCTTTGTTTTCATAATGTTTTTTTTTTTGCAGTGCGTTCGATTTCGAACGCACTGCTTTGTTTTCATAATGTTTTTTTTTGCAGTGCGTTCGATTTCGAACGCACTGCTTTCGATTTCGAACGCACTGCTTTGTTTTCATAATTGCAGTGCGTTCGATAATCGAACGCACTGCATTGTTTTGCAAACGGCTATTTTTTGCAGTGCGTTCGATAATCGAACGCACTGCATTGTTTTGCAAACGGCTATTTTTTTTTTTTTTTTCGAATTTTACACTCGCTATTTTAGTAAGAAGGCAACATGCCACATACAGATTTGTTCAATTCCCTACGATAAATTGTTGACCATGAACTTTTAAATATAAATTGGTGCCATTTTGACAAACCGGAAATGAGGTAGAACAAAAAACACAATTTTGGTTTTTTCAATCTTACAGCTCTATTTTTGATCCGATTTTTATCAAACTGTTTTGAACTGTTTTCTATAACTGTGCGCTACTAAATAAAAGTTTTAAACTTCTCCAATTTTGACTTTTAGTTGACTATTTTCTTAATTTTAATTTTTGCGTTTTTTTCAACTTCTACAATTTTATTTCGTTCGATCTGCAAATTTGCAGGCGTATAGACATTTTTATTCTAAACAAAATGCAGTTTTCAAAATTTTGATACCACTTCCGGTTTTTACGTAATTAGCTTGCAAATTTAAAATTTCAACTTCCGGAAATTTGAAGATATTTGAAATTTGTTTTTTGCAATGTGTTACAATTTGATATAACAACAATTTGAAATAAAAAAATCCGACCCGGAAGCAACAGTTCATCCGCCATTTTGATATGAGTAACTTTTATAAAATTAAAAATGGGGCCTCAGGGTTATGGGCGGAATCCGTAACTTCAGTATTTTTGGAAACTACAGTCGATTGCTAAAAAAGTCTAGGCGCCGATTTTTGGATTTTGATTTTAATTTTTTTTGTATTTTCGTTTTGATTTTTTATGCAATTACTAAAACTTTCAAGGCTCATATCTTTTGACCTTGACCTTTGGTGACCTTGGTACCTGAACAAAAGTTATTGCCCTTGATGAAATCTATCCAATGATGTATTCATGTTTGTGATCCGATGTATACTTCCGGTTTTATAGGCAATTGAAATTTGTGATTTTTGACTTTAAACAGTCCTGTCACGTGACCTAGCTTAAATACGTCAAAAATGATTAAACAATCATATTATGCGTAATTTGCTCTTTCCAATGATGTACGACATTATACACTTAAATAAAAATTGCACGATTTAAAATTTGAACATTTTGTGCAAATTTCCATTGTAACTGTGCGTGTTTTTTTCAAATTTTATTTCAATCGATCTTAAAATTTACAGATGGAAAGATATTTCGATTGCAATCCAAAATCTGTTTTCGAAAAATTGATACCACTTCCGGTTTTGACGTAATTGTCTTGTAAATTTGAAATTCAAACTTCCGGAATTTTGAATATATTTGAAATTTGTTTTTTGCAATATTTAACATTATGGTATATCAACAATTTGAAACAAAAAAATTTAACCCGGAAGTTACAAATCGGCCGCAATATTGATTTGACTAACTTTTGTAAAACTCAAAATGGGGCCTCAGGGTTATGAGCGGAATTCGTAACTTTGATATTTTTGGAAACTACAGTCGATTGCATTCATAGCAGTGTTAATCGATTTTTGATCTTCTGTTTTGCCTTTCTTGCATTTCTGTTTTATTTTTTTCAGTAATTACAAAAACTTTCAAGACTCACACCTCGTGACCTTGACCTTTGGTGACATTGTGACCTGAACAAAATTTTTTGCCCTCGATGAGATCTATCCGACTATGTATTCATATTTGTTGTCCGATGTATACTTCCGGTTTTGTAAGCAATTCAAATTTGCGATTTTTGACTTTACAAGTAACATCCAAGGTTTCGCTAGTTGTGGTAGCTTTCTCTGTCTAGAAATAATACCAATACAGACCCTTTTAAAAACAGTTTTAAAGTAATTCCAAAACTGTTACGCACTGCTCAGAACCATGCAAAGCCTATGGATCTAGTTGTGGGACTTTGCTACCGCAAAGTCCCAGTTTGTTTTCGAAATGTTTTTTTTTTTTTTTTGCAGTGCGTTCGATTCTCGAACGCACTGCATTGGTTTGCAATTGACTATTTTTGCAGTGCGTTCGATTTGTCGAACGCACTGCTTTGGTTTGCAATTGACTATTTTTTTTTTTGTCTATTTCTGGTCACGCTCCCCAGCCAAAACTGCACATACCACACATAACTTGACATCATTTCCTGCGATGATTAACTGCTCGGTGTTGCTTAAATGTAAAATGGCGCATTTTTGCCTAACCGGAAATGACGTATATTAAAAAGTCGTATTTCAGGGTTTTTCCATTTTCAACTCATTTTTCCAACAGATTGTGATCGGTCTTTTTTGGTTCATTTGTTTAAACCAATAGCTACAAATTGCAATTTTGAAAAAATTCATATTTTGACTTTTGTAGCTGACTTTTGGAGCACTTTTTAAAGGATTTTTTTTAACTTTTGCAATTGTATTTCGATCGATCTGAAACCTTTCAATAACATAGACATATGAATTTCCAAAGAAAATCAATTTTCAAAGTTTCGATATCACTTCCGGTTTTGACGTCATTTGCTTCTAAACTTTCAATTTCAACTTCCGGAATATTGAAGATATTTGAAAAAAAAAATTTGTGTTATCATAGATTTGGTCATACATAAAAAATAAAATGATGAAATTTTATCCAGGTGCAAGGGATCAGCCGCCATCTTGAACTGACCTATGTTTCTTAAAATTTTAATTCAGAACCGAGGGTTAATCGGATTTTTTTAATTTTGAAATCTACGACTTCTGCAGTCGATTGCAAAAAAAATGTAGGTTGTAGATTTTTGAATTTCGATTTCAATTTCTTTATATTTCCGGAACAAGAATTTCAGTAATGACCGAAACTTTCAAGGCTCATATCTAGTGACCTTGACCTTTGATGACCTCTTGACCTGTACAAAAATTATTGCCCTTGACGAGATCTATCAGATGATATATTCATTTCCGATTTCTGATATTTACTTCCGGTTTTATCGCCATTTGAAAATTGCAATTTTTAACTTTAAAGAGCTCCGTCACGTGACCTAATTTGCATACGTCACAAATTCTATTTCATTTTTACTATGCTAAATGTGCTCTTTCAAATGATATATAACACAATATATTTGAATCAAAATTGCGCTTTTTAAAACTTGCAAATTTTGTGTCAAATTCCATTGAAACCGTGCGTGTTTTTTTTAAATTTTTTCGATCGATCTAAAAACTTACAGGTAAGATAGACAATTTGATTCTGAACAAAAAAATATTTCTAGAATCTTTATATTACTTCCGGTTTTGACGTCATTTTCTTGTAATCTTGTAATTTTAACTTCCTTAGTTTTGGAGATATTTGAAAATATTTGTTTGCATTATGTTAAAAATGGTCATCATAAAAAAAAAATAATGTAATGTGACCCGTAAAAAATATATTACAGTGGAAGTATTATAAAAATATCAAATTTTTGAAAAATGAAATATAATGAATAGAGTTTTACGTCCTGCTTTGCTTTTCTGCACCTATATTGAGGACGGGCAAACGCCATGCAGTGCGCAATAAGGAAAATTTTGCATTAGTCTGATATTATTATCAATTTCCATTTGTCGAGGTATCTTTAACATCACAGCCAATTAGCACATCGGTTTATTTACACCCACGATTGAACGCCCTTACCATGTCAGCCCCTCCGACATGTATCACTGACGGGATTCATCCCTGGTCATTCAGGATGGCGAGCAGGCATCTGATTCACTAAGCCACTGGCGCCCCCTTCAAATCATTATACCTGCATCACTGATAGGGGGTAAGAGTAATGGACATTCATTACCTTTTAATATCGCATAGAAAGGGTCATTACATCTTCCCATACCTGATGGCATGTGAGAGTCTACGTTGTTGTGTTACAATGTATCATCCCCTCAGCACGTCACACACTTCAAGATCAGAGTACTGTGTACAGTGTGTATTGTTTCATTTAACGCTTCTCACTGGTCAATGTTTTGATATAATGTACAACAAATGGTTTTTTATAATATCATTAAACTAAAATACAACAATGAAATTTTTGGGGGAGAATTGTATCCTACTAAACTATATTAAGAATTTTTCAAATGATCTGAAAAAAAACCGGTGCTTGCAAATTATAAGATTAAAACTTACATGTTTGTTTTCTGTATGTTTAAATGCAGTTCTCTCCCTTCAACTGACAAATGTTTGTTGTCTATATGTTCAAATCCAGTTCTACCCCCTCAACTGACAATTGCAAGTGCTTACTTTCTTAAATTGTCACTTGCACTTTTAACGTTTTAAATTATGTAGTAAAATGAAAAAATAAAATCTAAATATAGAAGAAAACGATCCGATGCCAAAAGAAATAAATTCGTTTTAAAAATCTGGTTCTGTCATTTATTAAAAAAAAAGTTTTAAAACTGTATGTCTAAAACGTTGACCATTAAAATGTTTTTTTTAAAAAATAATAATATAAATTTTTTGCTAAGGTCATTTTAATATGACAAATTACGAGCTGAACTGCGAACTTTTAAGAAAGTTAGCACTCAGAATTCTAATGTCATTTACATATCATATCAAGTAATGGTGTTATGCGGCAGCTCAGTGAGCTAGACGCTTGCTCGCCAACCTGAACGTCCAGGATTGAATCCCGCCAGTGATGCAGGTCGGAGGGGCTGACAAGGAAATAGCGCCTAGTCGTTCGGATGGGACAATAAACTATGGTCCCGTGTGCTATTGGCTGTGCACGTTAAAGACCCCTCGACAGTTGGAAATCGAAAAAAAGAGCAGGCTAATGCACACTGCATGGCGTTTGCCCGTCCTCAGTTAGCCCATATAAGTGCCGAAAAAAATAGGACGTAAACTCCATTCATTTCACTTCATTTCTTTCATATGTATGATATTGCATATGAAAAATATTAATAAATTTTCTTTAACTATTCTACTTCCAATGATGTATAAAAATGTACATACATAAAAACAACAACTTTTTAATCAAATGACTTATCACTGGTTATTCTACTTTTCACTCCCGAATAAAAACAATTTATATGTATGCATTTTAAATGACACTTTTCACCCATAGACGAAACGGGATGCGCACTGCCCAGTATCGTCTCACGATTCTAGTTTTTTTTTTTTTTGTCTATTTCTGGTCACGCTCTCCAGCCAAAACTGCACATACCACACATAACTTGACATCATTTCCTGCGATGATTAACTGCTCGTTGTTGCTTAAATGTAAAATGGCGCATTTTTGCCTGACCGGAAATGACGTATATTAAAAAGTTGTATTTCAGGGTTTTTCCATTTTCAACTCATTTTTCCAACAGATTGTGATCGATCTTTTTTGGTTCATTTGTTTAACCCAATAGCTACAAATTGCAATTTTGAAAAATTCATATTTTGACTTTTGTAGCTGACTTTTGGAGCACTTTTTAAAGGATTTTTTTTAACTTTTGCAATTTTATTTCGATCGATCTGAAACCTTCCAATAACATAGACATATGAATTTCCAAAGAAAATCAATTTTCAAAGTTTCGATATCACTTCCGGTTTAGACGTCATTTCCTTCTAAACTTTCAATTTCAACTTCCGGAATATTGAAGATATTTGAAAAATTTTTTTGTGTTATCATAGATTTGGTCATACATAAAAAATAAAATGATGAAATTTTATCCAGGTGCAAGGGATCAGCCGCCATCTTGAACTGACCTATGTTTCTTAAAATTTTAATTCAGAACCGAGTTTTAATCGGATTTTTTTAATTTTGAAATCTACGATTTCTGCAGTCGATTGCAAAAAAAATGTAGGTTGTAGATTTTTGAATTTCGATTTCAATTTCTTTATATTTCCGGAACAAGAATTTCAGTAATGATCGAAACTTTCAAGGCTCATATCTAGAGACCTTGACATTTGATGACCTCTTGACCTGTACAAAAATTATTGCCCTTGACGAGATCTATCAGATGATATATTCATTTCCGATTTCTGATGTTTACTTCCGGTTTTATCGCCATTTGAAAATTGCACTTTTTAACTTTAAAGAGTTCTGTCACGTGACCTAATTTACATACGTCACAAATTCTATTTCATTTTTACTATGCTAAATGTGCTCTTTCAAATGATATATAACACAATATATTTGAATCAAAATTGCGCTTTTTAAAACTTGCAAATTTTGTGCCAAAGTTCATTGTAACTGTGCGTGTTTTATGGAAATTTTACTTTGATCGATCTGAAAACTTACAAGTAGATAGACAATTTGATAATGATATCACTTCCGGTTTTGACGTCATTTGTTTATAAACTTGAAATTTTAATTTATGGAGTTATTTTGGATTTTTTTTTTTTTTTTTTGGGATTATGTTAGAAATGGTCATCATAAAAGATATAAATGATAAAATCCGACCCGGAAGTACTATGTCAGGTGCTATGTTGTTGTGACTAATAAAACTCAAAATGGGACTTTAGGTGATAATCGGATTTGCATAATATCGGTGTGTATGAAATCCTTAGTCGACGGCCAACAACCTTATGACAACTGATTTTTTAATTTCGATTTCTATATAGTTTTGGAACAAGAACTTTAGTAATGACCGAAACTTTCAAGACTTCAATCTCTACATTTATTAGTTGAAATGACTAGTACGCATTTATCCTTCATTTAAGTGTTACACACCTCAATAAGATCAATCTATGCTACTATATCTGATAATGTGCGAGAGTCTTCGTTGTAGAATTACAACGTTTCTTTCCCACAGCACATCATATAATTCAAACTCTGTTTAGCAATTACTAGAAAGTTACAATTTACCATATTGTTTCCTTTAACGCTTCTCACTGGTCAATGTTTTGCATATTTAAACGCAGTTCTCTCCCTTCAACTGACAAATGTTTGTTGTCTGTATGTTTAAATTCAGTTCACTCCCTTCAACTGACAATTGCACTAACATGACTTTCTTACATAGTAACTTGCATTTTTAACGTTTTAAATTATGTAGTAAAAAAGTTTAAAAATATCTAATAATTAATGTAGTAGATAACGATCCAATGCCAAAAGAAGAAAATCTGTTCTAAAAATCTGGTTCTGTCATTTATTCAAAAAATATTGCGTGTCTAAAAACGTTGACCATTAAAATGTTTTTAAAAAAAGATAATAAAACAGATTTTTGGCTCATTTTTAATAAAATGACATTGTGCGAGCTATACTGTGAACTTCAGTGTAAGGAAGTTAGCACACAGTATTCTGAGGTCATGAGACTTAGCTCTTTCATATGTAGTGATCGCGGTGACTCAGTGAGGTAATCGCTTGGTTACTAACCTGAAAGCCCAGGGTAAAATCCTGGGACGATATGAATTTTCCGTCCGGTTTCACGATGTCAGTGATGCAAGTCGGTGGTACTGACATGGAAAAAGCGTTTAGGCGTTCATATAGGACAATAAATCGAAGTCCCGTGTGCTATTGACTGTGCACGTTAAAGATCCCTCGACAGTTGGAATTCGAAAATAAGAGTAGGCTTATGCCGCTGTCCTGGCAAAATTTCCCTCATTGCACACTGCATGGCGTTTTCCCGTCCTCAGTTAGCCCATATAGGTTCAGAAAATTAGGACGTACAACTCCATTCATTTCATTTCTTTCATGTGTATGATATTGCACATGAAAAATATTAATAAATATTCTTTAACAATTCTACTTCCAATGATGTATAAATATATGCATAAATAAAAACAACGACTTTTTAATCACATGACTTTTCACTACCGAACATACGCCGGTTATTCCATTTTTCACCGAACGTGAACTGGTTATTCTACATTTCACTCCCAAATATAAACAATTTATATGCCGATGTTTATGTTCTGTAAATTTCACAGTATGGATTGAAAACGTCACTTTTCACCCACAGACGAAACCTGATGCGCACTGCCCAGTATCGTCTCACGATTCTAGTTGCAGTGCGTTCTAGCGAACGCACTGCTTTGTTTTCATAATGACTATTTTTTTTTTTTTTCGAATTCTGGTCACGATCCCCAGCCAAAACTGCACATGCCACGCATAATCTGACATGATTTCCCATGATAAATATGTGCTCATTAGTGAATGAATATAAATTGACTCATTTTCACATAACCGGAAATGACGTATGAAAACAAAAGTGTTTTAAGATTTTTGCCATTATAACCTCTTCTTTTCAACCGATTTTGATGGGATCTTTTTTGTTTATTTCATTAATCGATTTTCTTTCAGATAAAAGTTTCAAAATATGCACTTTAAGAATTTTGTCGCTGACTTTTGGAGCACTTTTTTAGACAATTTTTTTAACTTTTGCAATTTTATTTTGAGCAATCTGAAAACTTACACGTTCATAGACATTTTGATTGCGAATAAAATAGTATCTTCAAAAATTTTATATCACTTCCGGTTTTGACGTCAATCGCTTGCAAAGTTGAAATTTTAACTTCCAGAATAATGAAAATATTCAAAAAAATCTTTTTGCAATGTGCTAGGAATAATCATTGACAAATTATGAAATGATAAAATTTGACCCAGATATTTCATATTTAGCCGCCATCTTGAAATGACTGATTTTTCTTTAAATCGAAATTCAGAATCAGGGAATCATCCGATTTGAATAAAAATGATGTCTATGGAATCTTCAATCGATTGTTAACAAAACATGGGAAGCCGATTTTTGAATTTCGATTCAGAATTGTTTTTATTTCCAGTTAAAAAATTTCCAGTAATAGTCAAAACTGTTAAGGTTCATATCTTGTGACCTTGACCTTGAGTGACCTTGTGACCTGAACAAAAGTTGTTTCCCTTGACGAGATCTATCCAATGATATAATAATTTTAGATGCCCAATGTTTACTTCCGGTTTTATGGCCGTCAGAAAATTGCAATTTTTGACTTTAAACAGCTCTGTCACGTGACCTAATTCATGTACGTCACAAATTATCTTCGATTATTGTCACGCTTTATCTCCTGTTTCCAAAAATGTATAACACTAGATATTTCGATCAAAATTGCTTTTTCGAATTTTGTTCTTTGTTCTATAGTAACTCTGCGTGTTTTTGGCGGGAAAAAACACGTGTTATCTGAATTACGGATTTCATAAGATAGGTAACAATTTCTTCTTAAGATATGGAAGAACATGACTAACTAAGAAAAAAATATGATAAAATCGTAACCGGAAGTAACACGCTGGCCACCATCTTGAAATGAACATGTTTTCTTTAAATCGAGAGAAGTGAACCGGGTATCATCCGATTTGTATAATATTGATGTCTATGGCATTTTCAATCTATGGCCAACAAAATGATGACAGCCAATTTGCTAATTTCGATTATGATGTTTGCCTATTTCCGGTAAAAGATATTCAGAAATGGCCAAAATTTCCAAAGCTCATTACACGTTACCTTGGATTTGGGTGACCTTATGACCTGAACAAAAGTTATTGCCCATGATGAGATCAACCCAACGGTGTATTCATTTTTGTTGTCCAATATTTACTTCCGGTTTTATAGCCATTTAAAAATTGTTAGTTTGAACTTTGAACAGCTCTGTCACATGACGTCACGTCACAAAATATCTTTTTTTCTTATTACGCTTTATCTCCTCTTTCCAGTGATATATAACACTAGATATTTTGATCTAAATTTATATTTAGAATTTTCTTCTTTGTTCTTTAGTAACTCTGCGTGTTTTTTTTGGCGGGAAAATAACACGTGTTATCTGAATTACGGATTTCATAAGATAGGTAACAATTTCTTCTTAAGATATGAAAGAACATGACTAACAAAGAAAAAAATATGACAAAATCGTAACCGGAAGTAACACGTTGGCCACCATCTTGAAATGAACATGTTTTCTTTAAATCGACCTCCGATTTATATAATTTTGATGTTTATGGCATTTTCAATCTATTGCCAACAAAATGAGAGCAGCTGAATTGCTAATTTCGATTATGGTGTTTGTCTATTTCCGGTATAAGATATTCAGCAATTATTGTAACACTTTTAAAGCTCATAACTTGTGACCTTGCCATTTGTTGACCTTATGATCCGAACAAAAGTTATTGCCCGAAATGAGATCTATCCAATGGTGAATTCATTTTTGTTGTCCAATATTTACTTCTTGTTTTATAGCCATTTGAAAATTGTCAGTTTGAACCTAATTCACGTACGTCACAAAAAATCGTCTTTATGCTTTATCTCCTCTTGATATATAATAGTAGATATTTTAATCATTTTGCTTTTTTTTTAATTTGGAAATTTTGTTCATTGTTCTAAAGTAACTGCGTGGCTTTTTTGGTGCGAAAAAACACGTGGTTCCTAAATTGTGGATTTTGAAAGAGAGTCGACACATTCTTTTGAAGATATAAAATGACATAACATTCATAGAAAAAAAAGGATAAAATTGGACCCGGAAGTAACTAGTAGACCACCATCTTGAAATGACCAACTTTTCTTTAAATCGATATAAGTGATCAGGATATCATCCGATTTACATAATGTTGATGTCTATGTCATCTTCAATATATTACTAACAAAATGGTGACAGCCGATTTCCTAATTTCGATTAAAAGTTTTGTCTATTTCCGGTTAAAGAAATTCAGCAATAGCAAACACTTTCAAAGCTCAAAACTCGTGACCTTGACGTTTGATGACCTTTTGATCTGAACCGAAGATATTGCCCTCGATAAAATCTATCAAATGATGTTTTACTTTGTGTTTTCCGATGTTTACTTCCGGTTTAATAGCCGATTGAAAATTGAGATTTTTAACTATAAACAGCTCTGTCACATGACCTAATTTATATGCAGGACTAAAATGCAACCGTTCAAAGATGTTTAAATTGCGCACTGCTCAGTACCGTTATCACGGTTCTAGTTGTGGGACTTTGCTTCCGCAAAGTCCCAGTTTGTTATCGAAATGTTTCCGTTTTTTTCGTTTTCCCGAAAGAGCACACAGCCTAAACTGCAACAGCTGCAGTAAACTTTTGACAACTGTACACCTTAGATTTAGGCGAGGTAGTGCTTAAATATAAATTGGAACATTTTTGCAAAAGTGCAAATTGCACATTGCACCCTTAGTAAAAACAGGTTTTTTGACCCTAGAAGCCACATTTTTTGGCCGATTTTGCTCGGGTTTTCAATTTTTGGAATCTGTGACTAAATTCAGATGTGATATGAGTTAAAAAAATTCAAATATCGAAAATTCGTACCCCACATTTTTTAATCGAATTTCGATTTTTTTTTACATTTTTTCAATTTTAGTCAGATTGATCTGCTATTTTAATAAAAAAGTTTTATTAGAAATGTTAATCAAGTGACGTAGTCGAAATTTTTACTTCACTTCCGGTTTTTATGGAAAATCGATTTAAAGTTCCGGTTGAATAACTTCCGGTGAAATTTAAATATTTCAACGAAATTATGCAGATGGGTAGCCAAAGTAATTCTATGGCCGATTTTAAAATAAAATTTCACCCGCAAGTGGAACTTTGACCGCCATTTTGATTTTCCTGAAACATTCCATAATCTATTCAGCCAATTTGGCTGAACCGAATTTCAATATTTTGGTATTAAATGAAAGAACATAAAAATTAGAGAAAATTCTTGGAAGTGGATTTTCGAATTTCGAATTTGCTTTTTTGCAATTTCAAGTTGAATTTTTTCAATTTTTTAAGGCTCATATCTCGTGACCTTGACATTTGATGACCTTGACCTTAAGTAGGTCAAAGGTCATCGACCTTGGCTACCAGATGATACTTTAATATTTGACCTCCGATATCAACTTCCGGTTTTATAGCTGTATAAAAACAGCAAAATTGACAACTTTGGACTGCTCTAGCACGTGACCTAATTCACTTAGAGACTTATTTTTTTCAGATTCTGAATGTGCTTTACGAGCTCTTTCAAACAATATATCACAGTGGATTGAAATATAAAATTTGAATTTTTCTATATTTTGCAATTTTGGAAACCTTAACTCGACTTTTTGATGTGTTTGACTTTGATGTATGCATATCTCGTGATCTATAAGATATAGAAGCTTCAAATTTGAAACATAATTTGAACTTACCCCTTACAGATGTATGAATCAAAAAATATTGACGTGGGCGTGGCACATCCGGGTAAAATTTTCATTTTGTTTAAATTTTGTTGTCTGGAAAAAATATATATAGAATTCAATTTTTTTGAAAAATGCTTCTGGATACACTTACCTCATTACTTAAGCTCAATTATATCAAATTCTCAGATGTTTCGGTTGAATAGTTCAAAAAAGGGAACAAGGTTTACGAATTTCAAAATTTCCGATAATAGATTTTGACCATTTTTGACATTTATGATTGTATATCTCGTTAACCAATGGATGTAAAGCTTTGAAAATTGAGGCATTAATAGATATTAATAATAGAAATAAAGTCACATCAAAAAATCTGACGTGGGCGTGGCACATCCTGGGAAATTTTGTTTTTGTTAAAAATTTGTTTATCAAAAAAAAAGGTAAAGTTTATTATTTTTTTTAAAAATGACATTTCATACAGTTACAGCATTGCTTTATTCACCTTGTGTTAAAGGCTCATTGATTTCGGTTTTGTAGTTCAAAAAAGGGAACAAGGTTAAAAAAAATATTTTTTTCCGGTTTTGACCTTGACCTTTGTTGACATTGACATTTCTAGGATCAAAGGTCATCGACCTTTGCTACCAGATGATACTTTAATATTTGACCTCCGATATCAACTTCCGGTTTTATAGCTGTCCGAAAACAGCAAAATTGACAACTTTGGACTGCTCTAGCACGTGACCTAACTCACTTAGAGAGTATTTTTTTCCAGATTCTGAATGTGCTTTACGAGTTCTTTCGAACGATATATCAGAATTGATTGTGATCTAAAATTTGAATTTTTTATATTTTGCAATTTGGGAAATTTTCGTTCAGGTTCGTTGTTTTTTAAATTCCCTTTAGCAAATTTGCACATTTGCAAAGTTCCACTCTGTGCCACGTGTGGCTCTAGTTTTTTTTTTTTTTTCGTTTTTTACACAGGGCACACAGCCTAAACTGCAACAGCTGCAGCAACCTTTTTACAACTCTATATGTTACTTTTTTTCGAGGTATTGCATAAATATAAATTGAAACATTTTTGCAAAACGAAAGTAGTGCATTTGCAAAATGTGCAAAAAGTGGTTTTTTGGGCCTGGAAGGTGCAATTTTGGACTGATTTTGCTCTGGTTTTCATTTTTAGAATCTCTAGCGAATACCCAATATACAAGAAGTTAAAAACTTTAGATTTCGAAATATTCAAAGCACAGATTTTGCATCCAAACTTTTGCAATTTTTGACCTTTTTTTCTATTTTTTTTGCTTTTTGTCTGATTTGTCTGAAATTTTTATTACAGATAGAGATCATTGTAGTAAACAAAACTGCGCAGTCAAAATTTTTGCGCTACTTCCGGTTTAAGCGGGAGAAGGGCGCAAACTTCCGATTGACCCACTTCCGCTGTAATAAATATTTTTAAACGAAACTTATACTGATCGGTAGCCATAGTTATGGGATTTACCTGGACATTCTAAGATCGGGAATCGAAATAATATTTCAGCCGCCATTTTGATTTTCCTGAAACATTCCGATTTTTATTCAGCCAATTTGGCTGAACCGAATTTCAAAATTTTGGTGTCAAATGAAAGAACATATAAATTAGAGAAAATTCTTGGAAGTAGATTTTCGAATTTCGATTTTGCTTTTTTGCAATTTCAAGTTGAATTTTTTCAATTTTTGAAGGCTCATATCTCGTGACCTTGACCTTTAATAACCTTGACCTTAAGTAGGTTAAAGGTCATTGACCTTGGCTACCAGATGATACTTTAATATTTGACCTCCGGCATCAACTTCCGGTTTTATAGCTGTCCAAAAACAGCAAAATTGACAACTTTGGACTGCTCTAGCACGTGACCTAATTCACTTAGAGAGTTATTTTTTTCAGATTCTGAATGTGCTTTACGAGCTCTTTCGAACGATATATCACAATTGATTGAAATATAAAATTTAAATGTTTCTATATTTTGCAATTTTGGAAACCTTAACCCGACTTTTTAAAATTTTTGACTTTGATGTATGCATATCTCGTGATCTACAAGTTATAGAAGCTTCAAACTTGAAACATAATTGAACATACCACATATAGATTTATTCAGCAAAAAATATTGACGTGGGCGTGGCACATCCGGGTTAAATTTTCATTTTGTTTAAACTTTGTTGTCTGGAAAAATATATATATAGTTATTTTTTTTCGAAAAATGCTTCTGCGCACACTTACCTCATTACTTTAGCTCAATTATATCAAAATCTCAGATGTTTCGGTTGAATAGTTCAAAAAAGGGAACAAGGTTTACGAATTTCAAAATTTCCGATAATATATTTTGACATTTTTTGACATTTTTGATTGTATATCTCGTTAATGCCCCAGTCACACATTCACGGATCACCTTGCCGGATTAGCTACGGATACAATCCGGCATCATACGCAGCAATCTGTATTAGTCCGTACCTATACGTAAAGGAACCGTAGTAATTCGTGATCAATCGTAGCAGTACTGGTATATCCGTGACAAGTTTTATGCATGCTTAAAATTTTACTACGGATAAAAGAACCGTAGAATATCCTGACTAAACCGTATTAAAACGTACTGATCCGTTTTAGTCCCTATTAAAACCGTATTAATCCGTACTAATTCGTAGGCGCAAAGTATTTCTACGGTTAGTTCCGGTAAACTACGTACTATTACGGTTACACCACGTATTTGTTACGGAAACAATACGGTTTGTTACGAATTTGTTACGGAACGGCACGATCTCATTACGTTGCATTACGGATAGCTAGGGATTAGCCAGGGTTCTCAAAGTCTTTTACGGTTTACTACGTTACAACACGAAAAAATACGGAATATTGCTATCCACGTCACAAAAAACAGCATTTGTAAATGCTAGAACTCCATTCATCAGGCACATTTGGGTTTGTCTGGGCCCTGGCTTCAGTGGCTAGATGTTTGCGAGTTGTTCTTTTCCCTGGCGGCATTTTGAATGTGAACTGAGTGTACAAATGACGGGTTGCTATCGTGATAGTTCCTTGTCGCTACATGGCGGTTCGTTCTTGACCGTATCAGACCGTTCTCATTCGTAATAACCCTTACTTATACCGTAGCAAACCGCTGTTTATCCGCAGTACATACGCCCCTACACGTGTCGATGCGTATTAAACCGTGTCATTTCCTTATTAAACCGTGTCTACCCGTGGGTAGATACGTCAAAACACGTAGACACACCGTTGTGCATCCGTATTAGATCCGTATTGGATCCGTATCTGACTAAGGACACTGCATTTTCCGGGATCATCCGTGAGATTTAATCCGTAGTGGAACCGGCGAGGTGATCCGTGAATGTGTGACTGGGGCATAACTAATGGAAGTAAAGGCTTGAAAATTTGGGCATTCATATATATTAATAATGTAAATAAAGTCACATCAAAAAATCTCACGTGGGCGTGGCACATCCGGGTAAAATTTTGTTTTTGTTAAAAAAAAAATTATCAAAACAAAAGTAAAGTTTAATTTTTTTTTCAAAAAATGACCTTGCATACAGTTACAGCATTGCTTTATTCAGCTTATGTTAAAGTCTCATTGATTTCGGCTATGTAGTTCAAAAAAGGGAACAAGATTAAAAAAAAATATTTTTTTCATTTTTGACCTTGACCTTTGTTGACCTTGAACTTTCTTAGGATCAAACGTTATTGACTTTGTCTGTTCATTTATACTTTCATATTTGAAGTCTAGCGTCAACTTCCGGTGTTATAACTGTATGCATATCTAAATTTTAAAGACTTGTTTCTCGCGAATTTGACCTTGAGTGACCTTGACCATCAGTAGGTTGAAGGTTATTGATAAAGGCTTTCAGCTGATACGTTCAAATATTAGGTCCGGTGACTACTTCCGGTTTCACAACCTTTCAAGTAAACAAAATTTTTAAAAGATTTTACGTTTAAAGGATTTACGTTGATGGCTGATTTTTTCTAAATTTCTCTTACAATTTGCACATTTGCAAAGTTCCACTCTGTGCCACGTGTGGCTCTAGTTTTTTTTTTTTTTCGAATTTTACACTCGCTATTTTAGTAAGAAGGCAACATGCCACATACAGATTTGTTCAATTCCCTACGATAAATTGTTGACCATCAACTATTAAATATAAATTGGTGCCATTTTGACAAACCGGAAATGAGGTAGAACAAAAAACACAGTTTTGGTTTTTGGAATCTCACAGCTCTATTTTGGATCCGATTTTTATCAAACTGTTTTGAACTGTTTTCTATAACTGTGCGCTACTAAATAAAAATTTAAACTTCTCCAATTTTGACTTTTAGTTGACTATTTTCTTAATTTTAATTTTTGCGTTTTTTTCAACTTCTACAATTTTATTTCGATCGATCTGCAAATTTGCAGGTGGATAGACATTTTGATTCTAAACAAAATGCAGTTTTCAAAATTTTGATACCACTTCCGGTTATGACGTAATTAGCTTGCAAATTTAAAATTTCAACTTCCGGAATTTTGAAGATATTTGAAATTTGTTTTTTTCATTGTGTTATAATTTGTTATAACAACAATTTGAAATAAAAAAATCCGACCCGGAAGTAACAGATCATCCGTCATTTTGATGTGAGTAACTTTTATAAAATTAAAAATGGGGCCTCAGGGTTATGAACGGCATCCGTAACTTTAGTATTTTTGGAAACAACAATAGATTGCTACAAAAGTCTAGGCGCCGATTTTTGAATTTTGATTTCAATTTTTTTTTTATTTTCATTTTGATTTTTTATGCAATTACTAAAACTTTCAAGGCTCATATCTTTTGACCTTGACCTTTGGTGACCTTGGTACCTGAACAAAAGTTATTGCCCTTGATAAAATCTATCCAATGATGTATTCATGTTTGTGATCAGATGTATACTTCCGGTTTTATAGGCAATTGAAATCTGTGATTTTTTACTTTAAACAGCCCTGTCACGTGACCTAGCGTCAATTCGTCAAAAATGATTTAACAATCAGATTATGCGTAATTTGCTCTTTCCAATGATGTACGACAATATACACTTAAATTAAAATTGCACGATTTAAAATTTGAACATTTTGTGCAAATTTCCATTGTAACTGTGCGTGTTTTTTTCAAATTTTATTTCAATCGATCTGAAAATTTACAGATGGAAAGATATTTCGATTGCAATCCAAAATCTGTTTTCGAAAAATTGATACTACTTCCGGTTTTGACGTAATTAGCTTGTAAATTTGAAATTTCAACTTCCGGAATTTTGAATATATTTGAAATTTGTTTTTTGCAATATTAAACATTACGGTATATCAAGAATTTGAAATAAAAAAATTTAACCCGAAAGTTACAAATCGGCCGCCATATTGATAGGAGTAACTTTTGTAATACTCAAAATGAGGCCTCAGGGTTATGAGCGGAATTCGTAACTTTGATGTTTTTGGAAACAACAGTCGATTGCATTCAAAGCATTGTTAATCGAATTTTGATCTTCCGTTTTGCCTTTCTTGCATTTCCGTTTTATTTTTTTTCAGTAATTACCAAAACTTTCAAGGCTTATATCTCGTGACCTTGGCCTTTGGTGACATTGTGACCTGAACAAAAGTTTTTGCCCTCGATGAGATCTATCCGACTATGTATTCATATTTGTTGTCCGATGTATACTTCCGGTTTTGTAAGCAATTCAAATTTGCGATTTTTGACAAGTAATATCCAAGATTTCGCTAGTTGTGGTAGCTTTCTTTATCTGGAAATAATACAAATACAGACCCTTTTAAAAACAGTTTTTAAGTTATTCCAAAACTGTTACGCACTGCTCAGAACCATGCAAAGCCTATGGATCTAGTGTTTTTTTTTGCAGTGCGTTCGATTTCGAACGCACTGCTTTGTTTCCAGAATGTTTTTTTTTTTTGCAGTGCGTTCGATAATCGAACGCACTGCATTGTTTTGCAAACGGCTATTTTTTTTTTTTTTTTTTCGAATTTTACACTCGCTATTTTAGTAAGAAGGCAACATGCCACATACAGATTTGTTCAATTCTCTACGATAAATTGTTGACCATCAACTATTAAATATAAATTGGTGCCATTTTGACAAACCGGAAATGAGGTAGAACAAAAAACACAGTTTTGGTTTTTGGAATCTCACAGCTCTATTTTTGATCCGATTTTTATCAAACTGTTTTGAACTGTTTTCTATAACTGTGCGCTACTAAATAAAAGTTTTAAACTTCTCCAATTTTGACTTTTAGTTGACTATTTTCTTAATTTTAATTTTTGCGTTTTTTTCAACTTCTTCAATTTTATTTCGATCGATCTGCAAATTTGCAGGTGGATAGACATTTTAATTCTTAACAAAATGCAGTTTTCAAAATTTTGATACCACTTCCGGTTTTTACGTAATTAGCTTGTAAATTTAAAATTTCAACTTCCGGAAATTTGACGATATTTCAAATTTGTTTTTTTCAATGTGTTATAATTTGTTATAACAACAATTTGAAATAAAAAAATCCGACCCGGAAGTAACAGATCATCCGCCATTTTGATATGAGTAACTTTTATAAAATCAAAAATGGGGCCTCAGGGTTATGAGCGGCATCCGTAACTTTAGTATTTTTGGAAACTACAATCGATTGCTAAAAAAGTCTAGGCGCCGATTTTTGAATTTTGATTTCAATTTTTTTTTTATTTCCGTTTTAATTTTTTGTGCAATTACTAAAACTTTCAAGGCTAATATCTTTTGACCTTGACCTTTGGTGACCTTGGTACCTGAACAAAAGTTATTGTCCTTGATGAAATCTGTCCAATGGTGTATTCATGTTTGTGATCCGATGTATACTTCCGGTTTTATAGGCAATTGAAATTTGTGATTTTTTACTTTAAACAGTCCTGTCACGTGACCTAGCTTAAATACGTCAAAAATCATTTAACAATCATATTATGCGTAATTTGCTCTTTCCAATGATGTACGAAAATATACATTTAAATTAAAATTGCACGATTTAAAATTTGAACATTTTGTGCAAATTTCCATTGTAACTGTGCGTGTTTTTTTCAAATTTTATTTCAATCGATCTGAAAGTTAATAGATGGAAAGATATTTCGATTGCAATCCAAAATCTGTTTTCGAAAAATTGATACCACTTCCGGTTTTGATGTAATTAGCTTGTAAATTTAAAATTTCAACTTCCGGAATTTTGAATATATTTGAAATTTGTTTTTTGCAATATTTAACATTATGGTATATCAACAATTTGAAATAAAAAAATTTAACCCGGAAGTTACAAATCGGCCGATATATTGATATGACTAACTTTTGTAAAACTCAAAATGGAGCCTCAGAATTATGAGCGGAAATCGTAACTTTGATATTTTTGGAAACTACAGTCGATTGCATTCATAGCATTGTTAATCGATTTTTGATCTTCTGTTTTTCCTTTCTTGCATTTCCGTTTTATTTTTTTCAGTAATTACAAAAACTTTCAAGACTCATACCTCGTGACCTTGACCTTTGGTGACATTGTGACCTGAACAAAAGTTTTTGCCCTCGATGAGATCTATCCGACTATGTATTCATATTTGTTGTCCGATGTATACTTCCGGTTTTGTGAGCAATTCAAATTTGTGATTTTTGACTTTACCAGTAACATCCAAGGTTTCGCTAGTTGTGGTAGCTTTCTTTGTCTAGAAATAATACCAATACACAGACCCTTTTAAAAACAGTTTTTAAGTAATTCCAAAACTGTTACGCACTGCTCAGAACCATGCAAAGCCTATGGATCTAGTTTTTTTTTTTTTTTTTTTTCTTCAAATTCTGGTCAGAGCGCCCAGACAAAACTGTAAATGCCACATATGCATTGATGCAATTTCTCTTATGTACTCGAAAAACTAAATTTTTTAAATGTAATTTGATGCATTTTTGTCCAACCGGAAATGACGTAGGGCACGAAAGTGTATTTTAAAATTTATCATTTCACGGCTCTATTTTTCATCCGATTTTACTCGGATTTTTTTAGGTTACTTCTTTAAACTAATGTCTACAATACGGCTTCTTCAAGTAATTGAAAATTTTTACTTTTGTCACTAACTATTTTTAGTTTTAATTATAAAAAATTTTCAACTTCTACAATTTTATTTCGATGAATCTGAAAATATGCATGCATATAGGCATATGAATTGTGAACAAAATGCAAGTTTCAAAATTTCGATATCACTTCCGGTTTTGACGTAAATGGCTCTTAAAGTTAAAATTTCAACTTCCGGAATTTTGAAGATATTTAAAAATGGTTTTCGGAAATATGATTGAAATGACAATTCAAAAACAATGAATTAAAAAAGTTTGACCCGGAAGTAAAAAATAAGCCGCCATATTGATATGACCAACTTTTGTAAAACTCAAAATGGGGCCTCAGGGTTATGAGCGGAATTCGTAATAGTAGTATTTTAGGACAGCCCAGTCGATTGCCAAAAAAAGTACGTGATTAGAATTTTGATTTTTAATACTGCCTTTTTGTTATTTCCGGTATAACGTTTAAAGTAATTGCCAAAATTTCAAAGACTTGTAACTCATGACCTTGACCATTTATGACCTTGTAACCTGAACAAAGGTTATTGCCCTTGACTAGATCTATCCAATAAAATATCCATTGTCGTTGTCCGATGTTTACTTCCGGTTCTATTGCCATTTGAAATTTGCGATTTTCAACTTTAAACAGCTCTGTCACGTGACCCAAATAACATACGTCACAAATTCTTATATATTATTAGTGTGCTTATTTTACTCTTTCCAGTGATATATAACACTTTATGTTTGAATGAAAATTGCGCGATTTAAAATTTGAAAATTTTGTGCAAAGTTTCATTGTAACTGTGCGTGTTTTTTTCAAGTTTTATTTTGACCGTCCTGAAAACTTACAGGTAGATAGACATTTTGATTGCAAACTCAAATTTGTTTTCAAAATTTCGATAACACTTCCGGTTTTGACGTTATTCGCTTTTTAAATCTAAAATCTAACTTCCGGAAATTTGAAGATATATGATTTTTTTTGTTTGCAATATATTTGAAATGATGCTATATAAACAATCAATCAATGAAATTTTACCCAGTTGTAATAGATCGGCCGCCATATTTATATGACTAACTTTTGTAAAACTCAAAATGGGGCCTCGGGGTTATGAGCGGAATTCGTAATTGTAGTATTTTTGGACAGCTTAGTCGATTGCCCCAAAAAGTACGTGATTCGATTTTGATATTCGATGATGCTTTTTTGTTATTTCCGGTATATTGTATTTAATGTAATTGCCAAAATTTCAAAGAATTGTAACTCGTGACCTTGAACTTTCTTATCTTGTGACCTGAACAAAGGTTATTGCCCTTGACCAGATCTATGTACTGATGTATCAATTTTAGTTGTCCGATGTTTACTTTCGGTTCTATGGCCATTTGAAATTTGCGATTTTTAACTTTAAATAGCTCTGTCACGTGACTTAACTTTCATACATCACAAATCATTATATATTCTTATTGTGCCTAATCTATTCTTTTTAATGATATATAACACTTTATGTATTAAAGAAAATTGCGCGATATAATATTTGGAAGTTTTGTGCAAAGTTCTATTGTCACTGTGCGTGTTTTTTCAAATTTTATTTGAATGTTCTGAAAACTTGTGTGTAGCTAAGCATTCTGATTATGAACTCACATCTATTTTCAAAATTTCGATATTACTACCGGTTTTGACGTTATTGGCTAATTACCTAAAATAATATGTTTGTTGTCTAAATGGTTAAATGATAGTGCTCTCCCTTCAACCTGTAATTAACTTGAGTTTTGGCGATACTAAAAGAAGTAAAAAAACATCACCAAAACGCTAACACATTATATTAAATAACGCTAACAATTATCGTCAAAACAGTTGAAGGGAGAGAACTACTATTTTTATTGGTAATCTTTATTAAAGCTATCATGCTGTAACTAGACTAGAAAAAATGTTTCTAACTTTTTTAATATTAATATTTTCGTAACCATTTGCTTAGTGCCTTGTGATTTATGAAAGATTTCCAGGATGACGCACTGCCCAGCGCCGTTTTGGTACGGCTCTAGTTTTTTTTTTCTTCAAATACTGGTCAGAGCACCCAGCAAAAACTGCTAATGTCACATATGCACTGATGCGATTTGCTTTTTTTTCTCGAAAAACTAAATTTTTTAAATGTTATTTGATGCATTTTTGTCTAACCGGAAATGACGTAGGACAAAAAGTGCTTTTTTAGAATTTTCCATTTCACGGCTCTATTTTTTATCCGATTTGACTCGGATTTTTTTAGGTTACTTCTTTGAACTAATGTCTACAATACGGCTTCTTCAAGCAATTTAAAAAATTTATTTTATCGATAACTTTTTTTAGTTTTAATTATAAAATTTTTTCAAATTCTACAATTTTAATTCGAAGAATCTGAAAATAAAAATGCACATAGGCAATTCGATTGTGAACATAATGCTAATTTCAAAATTTCGATATCACTTCCGGTTTTGACGAAAATTTTTAGATTTCAACTTCCGGAATTTCGAAGATATGTGAAATTTTTTTTTGGAAATATGATTGCAATGACAATTCGAAAACAATGAATGAAAAAGAATTGACCCGGAAGTTACAAATAAGCCGCCATATTGATATGACCAACTTTTGTAAAACTCAAAATGGGGCCTCAGGTTTATGAGCGGATTTCGTAATAGTAGTATTTTAGGACAGCCCAGTCGATTGCCATAAAAAGTACGTTATTAGATTTTTGATTTTTAATACTGCCTTTTTGTTATTTCCGGTATAACGTTTAAAGTTATCGCGAAAATTTCAAAAACTTGTAACTCGTGACCTTGACCTTTTATGACCTTGGAACCTGAACAAAGGTTATTGCCCTTGACTAGATCTATCCAATGAAATATCCATTTCCGTTGTCCGATGTTTACTTCCGGTTCTATTGTCATTTGAAATTTGCGATTTTTAACTTTAAACAGCTCTGTCACGTGACCCAACTAACATACGTCACAAACTCTTATATATTATTAGTGTGCTTATTTTACTCTTTCCAGTGATATATAACACTTTATGTTTGAATGACAATTGCGCGATTTAAAATTTGAAAATTTTGTGCAAAGTTTCATTGTAACTGTGCGTGTTTTTTTCAAATTTTATTTTGACCGTCCTGAAAACTTACAGGTAGATAGACATTTTGATTGCTAACCCAAATCTGTTTTCAAAATTTCGATAACACTTCCGGTTTTGACGTTATTCGCTTTTTAAATCTAAAATCTAACTTCCGGAATTTTGAAGATATATGATTTTTTTTGTTTGCAATATATTTGACATGATGCTATATAAACAATCAATCAATGAAATTTGACCCAGTTGTAATAGATCGGCCGCCATATTTATATGACTAACTTTTGTAAAACTCAAAATGGGGCCTCGGGGTTATAAGCGGAATTCGTAATTGTAGTATTTGTAGACAGCTTAGTCGATTGCCCCAAAAAGTACGTTATTCGATTTTGATATTCGATGATGCTTTTTTGTTATTTCCGGTATTTTGTATTTAATGTAATTGCCAAACTTTCAAAGAATTGTAACTCGTGACCTTGAACTTTTTTTACCTTGTTACCTTAACAAAGGTTATTGCCCTTGACCAGATCTATGTATTGATGTATCCATTTTAGTTGTCCGATGTTTACTTCCGGTTCTATGGCCATTTGATATTTGCGATTTTTAACTTTAAATACCTCTGTCACGTGACTTAACTTTAATACGTCACACATTCTTATATATTCTTATTGTGCCTAATCTATTCTTTTTAATGATATATAACACTTTATGTTTTAAATAAAATAGCGCGATATAATATTTGGAAGTTTTGTGCAAAGTTCTATTGTCACTGTGCGGGTTTTTTAAAATTTTATTTGAATATTCTGAAAACTTGTGGGTAGCTAAGCATTTTGATTGCGATCTCAAATATATTTTCAAAATTTCGATATTACTACCGGTTTTGACGTTATTGGCTAATTAACTAAAATAATAAGTTTGTTGTCTAAATGGTTAAATGATAGTGATCTCCCTTCAACTTGTAATTAACTTGAGTTTTGGCAATACTAAACCAAAAAAGTAAAAACTATCGCCAAAACGCTAACACATTTGATTTAATAACGCTTACAATTATCGTCAAAACAGTTGAAGGGTGAGAACTACTATTTTTTATTGTTAACCTTTATTAAAGCTATCATGCTGTAACAAGACTAGAAAAAATGTTTCTAACTTTTTTGATATTAATATTTTCATAACCATTTGCTTAGTGCCTTGTGATTTATGAAAGATTTCCAGGATGACGCACTGCCCAGCGCCGTTTTGGTACGGCTCTAGTTGCAGTGCGTTCGATTTCGAACGCACTGCTTTGTTTTCATAATGTTTTTTTTTGCAGTGCGTTCGATTTCGAACGCACTGCTTTGTTTTCAAAATGATTTTTTTTTTTTTTTTTTTTTTTTTTTTCTTCAAATACTGGTCAGAGCGCCCAGCAAAAACTGCTAATGTCACATATGCACTGATGTGACTTGCATACTTTTCTCGAAAAACTAAATTTTTTAAATGTTATTTGATGCATTTTTGTCTAACCGGAAATGACGTAGGACAAAAAGGCGTATTTTAGAATTTTTCATTTCACGGCTCTATTTTTCATCCGATTTGACTCGGATTTTTTTAGGTTATTTCTTTAAACTAATGTCTACAATACGGCTTCTTCAAGCAATTTAAAATTTTACTTTTGTCGATAACTTTTTTTAGTTTTAATTATAAATTTTTTTCAAATTCTACAATTTTAATTCGATGAATCTGAAAATAAAACTGCATATAGGCAATTCGATTGTGAACATAATGCTAATTTCAAAATTTCGATATCACTTCCGGTTTTGACGAAAATGGCTTTTAAATTTTTAGATTTCAACTTCCGGAATTTCGAAGATATGTGAAAATTTTTTTTGGAAATATGATTGCAATGACAATTCGAAAACAATGAATGAAAAAAAAATTGACCCGGAAGTTACAAATAAGCCGCCATATTGATATGACCAACTTTTGTAAAACTCAAAATGGGGCCTCAGGGTTATGAGCGGAATTCGTAATAGTAGTATTTTAGGACAGCCCAGTCGATTGCCAAAAAAAGTACGTGATTAGATTTTTGATTTTTAATACTGCCTTTTTGTTATTTCCGGTATAACGTTTAAAGTAATTGCGAAAATTTCAAAAACTTGTAACTCGTGACCTTGACCTTTTGTGACCTTGCAACCTGAACAAAGGTTATTGCCCTAGATCTATCCAATGAAATATCCATTTTCGTTGTCCGATGTTTACTTCCGGTTCTATTGCCATTTGAAATTTGCGATTTTTAACTTTAAACAGCTCTGTCACGTGACCCAACTACCATACGTCACAAACTCTTATATATTATTAGTGTGCTTATTTTACTCGTTCCAGTGATATACAACACTTTATGTTTGAATGAAAATTGCACGATTTAAAATTTGAAAATTTTGTGCAAAGTTTCATTGTAACTGTGCGTGTTTTTTTCGAATTTTATTTTGACCGTCCTGAAAATTTACAGGTAAATAGACATTTTGATTGCAAACTCAAATCTGTTTTCAAAATTTCGATAACACTTCCGGTTTTGACGTTATTCGCTTTTTAGATTTAAAATCTAACTTCCGGAATTTTGAAGATATTTGAAATTTTTTGTTTGCATTATATTTGAAATGTTGCTATATAAGCCACCAATCAATGAAATGTGACCCAGATGTAATAGATCAACCACCATAATGATATGACCAACTTTTGTAAAACTCAAAATGGGGCCTGTGGGTTATGATCGATTTTCGGGATTGTAGTATTATTGGATAGCTCAGTCGATTGCCCGGAAAAGTACGTAATTACATTTTTGATATTCGATGTTGCTTTCTTGTTATTTCCGGTATATTTTCTTTATGTAATTGCCCAAATTTTAAAGACTTGTAACTCGTGACCTTGAACTTTTTTAACCTTGTGACCTTAACAAAAGTTATTGCCCTTGACCAGATCTATCCAATGGTGAGTCCAATGTAGTTGTCAGATGTTGACTTCCGGTTCTATAACCATTTGAAATTTGCGATTTTTTGTTTGTGTGTTTTCAAATTTTATTTGAATGTTCTGAAAACTTGTGGGTAGCTAAGCATGTTGCGGTTTTGAAGTTATTGGCTTTTTAATAATTAGCTAAAATAAAAGTTTGTTGTCTAAATGGAAACATAATGTAGTGCTCTCCCTTTAACATGTAAAATACCTTGAGCCAAAGAAGTAAAAAACATCGCAAAAAACGCTAACAATTATTATTGTCAAAACAGTTGAAGGGAGAGAACTACTATCTTTATTGTTAATCATTATTAAAGCTATCATGCTGTAACTACATTGGAAATCATGGGGTTTTTTTTTTTAATAATTTCCATATTTGCTACTAGCAGTTGCCATACTTGTTGAAATATGGCCGCCACTATAAAGCCGAGTAAGCCACGCCCTTCAGTCACTTGATAAACATTATAGAAATAGTGTTCTTAAAAAATAAGTCAAGCCATCTGCCATTAATTTCCATATTTGCTACTAGCCCAGTTATCCACGACCTTCAGTCACTTGATATAAACAAAAACAAATTGTAGCGTTTTTCAATTTACGACTTCTATTTTTATTGTTAATCTTTATTAAAGATATCGTGCCGTAACTACACTAAAAAATGTTTCTAACTTTTTTAATATTAATATTTTCATAACCATTTGCTTTGTGCCTTATGATTTATGAAATATTTCCAGGATGACGCACTGCCCAGCGCCGTTTTGGTACGGCTCTAGTTTTTTTTTTTCTTCAAATACTGGTCAGAGCACCCACCAAAAACTGCTAATGTCACACATTCACTGATGCGATTTTCTTTTTTTTCTCGAAAAACTAAATTTTTTAAATGTTATTTGATGCATTTTTGTCTAACCGGAAATGACGTAGGACAAAAAGTGGTTTTTTAGAATTTTCCATTTCACGGCTCTATTTTTTATCCGATTTGACTCGGATTTTTTTAGGTTACTTCTTTGAACTAATGTCTACAATACGGCTTCTTCAAGCAATTTAAAAATTTTATTTTATCGATAACTTTTTTTAGTTTTAATTATAAAATATTTTCAAATTCTACAATTTTAATTCGAAGAAGCTGAAAATAAAAATGCACATAGGCAATTCGATTGTGAACATAATACTAATTTCAAAATTTCGATATCACTTCCGGTTTTTGACAAAAAATTTTAAATTTCAACTTCCGGAAATTCGAAGATATGTGAAAATTTTTTTTGGAAATATGATTGCATTGACAATTCGAAAACAATGAATGAAAAAAAATTTACCCGGAAGTTACAAATAAGCCGCCATATTGATATGACCAACTTTTGTAAAACTCAAAATGGGGCCTCAGGGTTATGAGCGGAATTCGTAATAGTAGTATTTTAGGACCGCCCAGTCGATTGCCAAAAAAAGTACGTTATTAGATTTTTGATTTTTAATACTGCCTTTTTGTTATTTCCGGTATAACGTTTAAAGTAATTGCGAACATTTCAAAAACTTGTAACTCGTGACCTTGACCGTTTATGACCTTGGAACCTGAACAAAGGTTATTGCCCTTGACAAGATCTATCCAATGAAATCCAATCCATTTCCGTTGTCCGATGTTTACTTCCGGTTCTATTGTCATTTGAAATTTGCGATTTTTAACGTTAAACAGCTCTGTCACGTGACCCAACTAACATACGTCACAAACTCTTATATATTATTAGTGTGCTTATTTTACTCTTTCCAGTGATATATAACACTTTATGTTTGAATGACAATTGCGCGATTTAAAATTTGAAAATTTTGTGCAAAGTTTCATTGTAACTGTGCGTGTTTTTTTCAAATTTTATTTTGACCGTCCTGAAAACTTACAGGTAGATAGACATTTTGATTGCTAACCCAAATCTGTTTTCAAAATTTCGATAACACTTCCGGTTTTGACGTTATTCGCTTTTTAAATCTAAAATCTAACTTCCAGAATTTTGAAGATATATGATTTTTTTTGTTTGCAATATATTTGAAATGATGCTATATAAACAATCAATCAATGAAATTTGACCCAGTTGTAATAGATCGGCCGCCATATTTATATGACTAACTTTTGTAAAACTCAAAATGGGGCCTCGGGGTTATAAGCGGAATTCGTAATTGTAGTATTTGTAGACAGCTTAGTCGATTGCCTCAAAAAGTACGTTATTCGATTTTGATATTCGATGATGCTTTTTTGTTATTTCCGGTATATTGTATTTAATGTAATTGCCAAACTTTCAAAGAATTGTAACTCGTGACCTTGAACTTTTTTGACCTTATGACCTTAACAAAGGTTATTGCCCTTGACCAGATCTATGTTTTGATGTATCCATTTTAGTTGTCCGATGTTTACTTCCGGTTCTATGGCCATTTGATATTTGCGATTTTTAACTTTAAATACCTCTGTCACGTGACTTAACTTTAATACGTCACACATTCTTATATATTCTTATTGTGCCTAATCTATTCTTTTTAATGATATATAACACTTTATGTTTTAAATAAAATAGCGCGATATAATATTTGGAAGTTTTGTGCAAAGTTCTATTGTCACTGTGCGGGTTTTTTTTAAATTTTATTTGAATATTCTGAAAACTTGTGGGTAGCTAAGCATTTTGATTGCGATCTCAAATATATTTTCAAAATTTCGATATTACTACCGGTTTTGACTTTATTGGCTAATTAACTAAATTAATATGTTTGTTGTCTAAATGGTTAAATGATAGTGATCTCCCTTCAACTTGTAATTAACTTGAGTTTTGGCAATACTAAACCAAAAAAGTAAAAACTATCGCCAAAACGCTAACACATTTGATTTAATAACGCTTACAATTATCGTCAAAACAGTTGAAGGGAGAGAACTACTATTTTTTATTGTTAACCTTTATTAAAGCTATCATGCTGTAACAAGACTAGAAAAAATGTTTCTAACTTTTTTGATATTAATATTTTCATAACCGTTTGCTTAGTGCCTTGTGATTTATGAAAGATTTCCAGGATGACGCACTGCCCAGCGCCGTTTTGGTACGGCTCTAGTTTTTTTTTTTTCTTCAAATACTGGTCAGAGCACCCAGCAAAAACTGCTAATGTCACATATGCACTGATGCGATTTGCTTTTTTTTCTCGAAAAACTAAATTTTTTAAATGTTATTTGATGCATTTTTGTCTAACCGGAAATGACGTAGGACAAAAAGTGTTTTTTTAGGATTTTCCATTTCACGGCTCTATTTTTTATCCGATTTGACTCGGATTTTTTTAGGTTACTTCTTTGAACTAATGTCTACAATACGGCTTCTTCAAGCAATTTAAAAATTTTATTTTGTCGATAACTTTTTTTAGTTTTAATTATAAAAAATTTTCAAATTCTACAATTTTAATTCGAAGAATCTAAAAATAAAAATGCACATAGGCAATTCGATTGTGAACATAATGCTAATTTCAAAATTTCGATATCACTTCCGGTTTTGACGAAAAATTTTTAGATTTCAACTTCCGGAATTTCGAAGATATGTGAAATTTTTTTTTGGAAATATGATTGCAATGACAATTCGAAAACAATGAATGAAAAAAAATTGACCCAGAAGTTACAAATAAGCCGCCATATTGATATGACCAACTTTTGTAAAACTCAAAATGGGGCCTCAGGGTTTTGAGCGGAATTCGTAATAGTAGTATTTTAGGACAGCCCAGTCGATTGCCATAAAAAGTACGTTATTAGATTTTTGATTTTTAATACTGCCTTTTTGTAATTTCCGGTATAACGTTTAAAGTTATTGCGAAAATTTCAAAAACTTGTAACTCGTGACCTTGACCTTTTATGACCTTGGAACCTGAACAAAGGTTATTGCCCTTGACTAGATCTATCCAATGAAATATCCATTTCCGTTGTCCGATGTTTACTTCCGGTTCTATTGTCATTTGAAATTTGCGATTTTTAACTTTAAATAGCTCTGTCACGTGACCCAACTAACATACGTCACAAACTCTTATATATTATTAGTGTGCTTATTTTACTCTTTCCAGTGATATATAACACTTTATGTTTGAATGACAATTGCGCGATTTAAAATTTGAAAATTTTGTGCAAAGTTTCATTGTAACTGTGCGTGTTTTTTTCAAATTTTATTTTGACCGTCCTGAAAACTTACAGGTAGATAGACATTTTGATTGCTAACCCAAATCTGTTTTCAAAATTTCGATAACACTTCCGGTTTTGACGTTATTCGCTTTTTAAATCTAAAATCTAACTTCCGGAATTTTGAAGATATATGATTTTTTTTGTTTGCAATATATTTGAAATGATGCTATATAAACAATCAATCAATGAAATTTGACCCAGTTGTAATAGATAGCTTTTGTAAAACTCAAAATGGGGCCTCGGGGTTATAAGCGGAATTCGTAATTGTAGTATTTGTAGACAGCTTAGTCGATTGCCCCAAAAAGTACGTTATTCGATTTTGATATCCGATGATTCTTTTTTGTTATTTCCGGTATATTGTATTTAATGTAATTGCCAAAATTTCAAAGAATTGTAACTCGTGACCTTGAACTTTTTTTGACCTTGTGACCTTAACAAAGATTATTGCCCTTGACCAGATCTATGTATTGATGTATCCATTTTAGTTGTCCAATGTTTACTTCCGGTTCTATGGCCATTTGAAATTTGCGATTTTTAACTTTAAATACCTCTGTCACGTGACTTAACTTTGATACGTCACACATTCTTATATATTCTTATTGTGCATAATCTATTCTTTGTAATGATATATAACACTTTATGTTTTAATGAAAATTATGAGATTTAAAATGTGAAAATATTGTGCAAAGTTCCATTGTAACAGTGCGTGTTTTTTCAAATTATATTTGAATGTTCTGAAAACTTGTGGGTAGATAAATATTTTGATTGCAAACTCAAATCTATTTTCACAATCTCTAAATCAGAACCAGTTTTGGCGCTTTTGGCTTGTAAAAATGAACTAAAATAAAATGTTTGTTTTCTAAATTGTTAAAAGATAGTGCTCTCCGCTCAACTTGATATTGGCTTGATTAAAGGTATCATGCTGATATTACGCCAAATATATAGTCATACTGGTCGGCATATTTACTACTACAAGTCGCGATACCACATTCAGACCACAAACAGGTACTGAACACTTCTTAATATAAACTTACAAGATTTAACTTTTCTAATGTTCATATTTTTTTAACCATTTGGATAATACTTTAAGATTTATGAAATATTTCCAGGATGACGCACTGCCCAGCGCCGTTTTGGTACGGCTCTAGTTTTTTTTTTTCTTCAAATACTGGTCAGAGCACCCAGCAAAAACTGCTAGTGTCACACATGCACTGATGCAATTTGCTTTTTTTTCTCGAAAAACTAAATTTTTTAAATGTTATTTGATGCATTTTTGTCTAACCGGAAATGACGTAGGACAAAAAGTGTTTTTTTAGAATTTTCAATTTCACGGCTCTATTTTTTATCCGATTTGACTCGGATTTTTTTAGGTTACTTCTTTGAACTAATGTCTACAATACGGCTTCTTCAAGCAATTTAAAAATTTTATTTTGTCGATAACTTTTTTTAGTTTTAATTATAAAAATTTTTCAAATTCTACAATTTTAATTCGAAGAATCTGAAAATAAAAATGCACATAGGCAATTCGATTGTGAACATAATACTAATTTCAAAATTTCGATATCACTTCCGGTTTTGACGAAAATTTTTAGATTTCAACTTTCGGAATTTCGAAGATATGTGAAATTTGTTTTTGGAAATATGATTGCAATGACAATTCGAAAACAATGAATGAAAAAAAATTGACCCGGAAGTTACAAATAAGCCGCCATATTGATATGACCAACTTTTGTAAAACTCAAAATGGGGCCTCAGGGTTATGAGCGGAATTCGTAATAGTAGTATTTTAGGACAGCCCAGTCGATTGCCAAAAAAAGTACGTTATTAGATTTTTGATTTTTAATACTGCCTTTTTGTTATTTCCGGTATAATGTTTAAAGTATTTGCGAAAATTTCAAAAACTTGTAACTCGTGACCTTGACCTTTTATGACCTTGCAACCTGAACAAAGGTTATTGCCATTGACTAGATCTATCCAATGAAATATCCATTTCCGTTGTCCGATGTTTACTTCCGGTTCTATTGCCATTTGAAATTTGCGATTTTTAACTTTAAACAGCTCTGTCACGTGACCCAACTAACATACGTCACAAACTCTTATATATTATTAGTGTGCTTATTTTACCCTTTCCAGTGATATATAACACTTTATGTTTGAATGACAATTGCGCGATTTAAAATTTGAAAATTCTGTGCAAAGTTTCATTGTAACTGTGCGTGTTTTCTTCAAATTTTATTTTGACCGTCCTGAAAACTTACAGGTAGATAGACATTTTGATTGTAAACCCAAATCTGTTTCCAAAATTTCGATAACACTTCCGGTTTTGACGTTATTCGCTTTTTAAATCTAAAATCTAACTTCCGGAATTTTGAAGTTATATGATTTTTTTTGTTTGCAATATATTTGAAATGATGCTATATAAACAATCAATCAATGAAATTTGACCCAGTTGTAATAGATCGGCCGCCATATTTATATGACTAACTTGTGTAAAACTCAAAATGGGGCCTCGGGGTTATGAGCGGAATTCGTAATTGTAGTATTTTTAGACAGCTTAGTCGATTGCCCCAAAAAGTACGTTATTCGATTTTGATATTCGATGATGCTTTTTTGTTATTTCCGGTATATTGTATTTAATGTAATTGCCAAAATTTCAAAGAATTGTAACTCGTGACCTTGAACTTTTTTGACCTTGTGACCTTAACAAAGGTTATTGCCCTTGACCAGATCTATGTATTGATGTATCCATTTTAGTTGTCCGATGTTTACATCCGGTTCTATGGCCATTTGATATTTGCGATTTTTAACTTTAAATACCTCTGTCACGTGACTTAACTTTAATACGTCACACATTCTTATATATTCTTATTGTGCCTAATCTATTCTTTTTAATGATATATAACACTTTATGTTTTAAATAAAATAGCGCGATATAATATTTGTAAGTTTTGTGCAAAGTTCTATTGTCACTGTGCGGGTTTTTTAAAATTTTATTTGAATATTCTGAAAACTTGTGGGTAGCTAAGCATTTTGATTGCGATCTCAAATATATTTTCAAAATTTCGATATTACTACCGGTTTTGACGTTATTGGCTAATTAACTAAAATAATATGTTTGTTGTCTAAATGGTTAAATGATAGTGCTCTCCCTTCAACTTGTAATCAACTTGAGTTTTGGCAATACTAAACCAAAAAAGTAAAAACTATTGCCAAAACGCTAACACATTTGATTGAATAACGCTTACAATTATCGTCAAAACAGTTGAAGGGAGAGAACTACTATTTTTTATTGTTAAACCTTTATTAAAGCTATCATGCTGTAACAAGACTAGAAAAAATGTTTGTAACTTTTTTGATATTAATATTTTCATAACCATTTGCTTAGTGCCTTGTGATTTATGAAAGATTTCCAGGATGACGCACTGCCCAGCGCCGTTTTGGTACGGCTCTAGTTTTTTTTTTTTTCCAAATTCTGGTCAGCGTCTGTAGAGAAAACTGGAAATGGTATAGAAATTCTGGTTTGATCAGCTAGTTTCACTCGAGGGAAATTTTCCCTTAAATATGAAACGGCACATTTTTGCGGAACCAGAAGTGGGCTATTACATAATGTGCAATATTTTTTCATCGAGTCTGTAGGACTTATTTATGAACCGATTTACCTGAAATTTCCTTTATTACGTTAATTGTTAAAAGAAGTATCTGGAGCATTTTCAAAATTTTCAATTTTTAAATATTTTTGTAAAAAAAATTTGAAACCAAAATTTTCAAAAAAAATCAAAATTTTTTTCTCAGCCGCTAATTATCCGATTGATCTGAAATTCACAGGACATAAACAGAATGTCGATACAAATAATACAAGATAATTAAAATATTTCTATCACTTCCGGTTTTGGCGTGAAGACTTCCGGTTTTTCAAAATTAAGACTGGCGACCCCACTTCCGGTGTAAATTTCAGATGTTGGCTAAAACCATAAATATTGTATGTCAGGCATAATTAGAAGGTACTTAGCAGAAAAAATCCAAACCGGAAGTGATACATAAGCTGTCGTCACAGACTGACACATTTCAGCAAAAAATTAATTAGTCCTCCATTTTTTATCCGATTTTTATGATTTTGATGTCTATCAAAACATTGTAACTTTATCTAAAACTTGTAGGCACAGAATTTTGAATTTCGAATTTGAAGTGTTTTTATTTTGGTTTGAATTTTTTGAAAATTCAAAAGGCCATACCATGTGACCTTGACCTTCAATGACCCTGAAATTTTCAATGTAGAATGTCCTTGACCTCAGCTATCCATAGGTGTTTTGATTTTAGTTGAAAAATATTAACTTCCGGTTTTATAGACATTCAAAAATTGACACTTTTGACAACTTTGGACGGCTGTATCACCTTCTCTAATTAACACAAAGAATTAATCATTTCAATTTTGTAATGCTGATTTAATTATCTTTTTAACGATATATGACGATAATACCTTAAAATATGTTTTCAAAATATTGCGTTTTTTTCGACTGAGAGTTCTAACTTACAATGTAATTATCTAATAGCAATATCGATTGTTTAATGATGATGTACACAATTTTCTCTTTTCAACGATATATGACATGATTAGTTTAATACAAAATCCATTAAAGTGAAAATAGGCATAGAGTACCCTGAGTAATCTGAGAAAAATAGAAATAGAGAGGATTAAAATGATTGACAAGGGTTATAGCAGGTTATATAATACAGTAATAAAACTATCCATGTGAACTTTTCACATGGAGGTGTGAAGTATTTTAGGTCATAAACAGATTAATCTGATTATGTAATCTTTTAACACTCTAAAAAATATATAAAATTTATTCATTTTTTTTGCAAAATTTTCACTTACATTAATTTTACAGACAATCATTTAGAGCAGTAAATTTTTGATACATTAACCTGTTCGAATTTTTTTTCTACCATTGACAGAACTCTTTCTACAAGATACACACCAATTTTCTTTTTGTCGTCTGCTAAGGTTATTAAAGGTCATAAACAAATTAGTCAGACTAAATAATCTTTTAACTCTAGGGCTGGACTCTAGCAGACTGCAATTTAACTGTTTACGCGTCTGCGCTAATCCGTTGCAATAAAAAGTAAGTGCTCAAACTGTTTTTTATCGTCTGCTAAGATTATTATAGGTCAAAGATAAATTAATCTCATTACATATTGTTTTAACTTTATAGAGATTAACATGTTTTTACGAGTGTTTGATATAATATCAGATTTTTTCTTATTTTGAGGGTAATTCTTACCCACGGCACTTAATTGACTAACATACATCAATTCAACTGGCTACTGTCTGCTCCAATCCATTGAAACAAAAGACAGTATTTCAACTCAGCATTAAAGGAAAATATTGACGTTTACACAGTTCGAATGTTGGGGAAGGGGGCATATCCCCTATACAAATTGGCCCCTAGTTCTAATTCTTATCATTTGAATTGATAATTGAAATGTATGCTCTCTTCTTGTGACCTTGACTAGTGCTTCTATAGGAGAGTATCTTCTGTAACACCCAATTCCAATTTTGTTTTTGTCGCCTGCTAAGCTTATTATATGTCATAAACAAATTAGTCAGAGTACATAATCTGTAGTGATGGTCTATCTAGCAGACAGCAATAAATTATTTAACTGGCAACGCGTCTGCGCTAATCCGTTGCAATAAAAAGTAAATGTTTAATCTTGTCATAGTTAATTGGGCCCCTGTCCTAATCGGCTATTAGTCAAAATGGTTTGGTCAAAATGGCCAGTCACCATGGCCCCTATTTTGGTCAAAATGGCCTCTGAATTTCTCTTTTGATTTCAACCAATTCATTGGTTAAAATGGCCACAAAAATAAAGTCAAGATGTTCCCTGATTTTTTTTTATAAATTGTAGCTTATATGATGATAATCAAAGGAATAATTGGAAGCTATTTTAACCCTAAAAAAGGTCACTAATTTTGACTGAAAATTGTACTCTGTTACAACAAATTTTGAAGACATAAATTGTGTTCCAATTTATATTTTCATCAAAGCAAAGACATTCTAAGACTTACAATATTAATTTGAAGTTCCAGTTCCAGTTCTCAAAAAGATTATATAAAAAATATATTATTTAGCGCTTTATGTTTTGTTAATTTGTAACATCATAAATAAAAATATTATTTTGAGACCATTTTGACTTTTTGGAAGGACCATTTTGACTTTTTTTGAAGACCATTTTGACCATTTATCAGGGACCATTTTGACCAAACGAGGGGCCATTTTGGATGGAGGCCCAATTGACTATAACCTGTTTTTATCTGCTAAGCTTATTATTTGTTCGTAATTGTTGAATGTATTTGTAATGTATTTGTAATGTACCGTCTATGCAGTCACTGTTCACAAAGTAGTCGTTATTAGCCGATTTCCAACTGTCTAGGGATCTTTAACGTACACAGCCAATAGCACACGGGGCCTCGGTTTATTGTCCCATCCAAGCGACTAGACACTTTTCCATGTCAGCCCCTCCGACCTGCATCACTGACAGGGGGAAACCGGGTTGAAAAATCCGAAGGTGTCATCTCGACCCATGCCGGGATTGAACCCTGGACCTTCAGGTTAGCGAGCAAGCGTCTAACTCGCTGAGCCACTCTTAAATTTGGGAGTTTTAAAAATAGAACACATTACTTTGAATATTCTGGATAAGAATATTAACGTAATTGTTATCTATAGACCACCTGTTTATCGATTAGAATTATTTCTCCCAATGTTACAAAGATCACTAGTTGAATAACAAGAATCTGGTGTATGTTATTATGGGAGATTTCAATCAAAATATCTTGGGGGTCATTTGTCTATACTTAATTTTTTTCAAAAATTTGGTTTTCAACAACTTGTTCAGCATTACACTAATGAAGGTGAAACACTTATAGATCATATTTATATCAGTAAAGGAATTCTGTCACATAATGTTCACATTTCACCCATACCTGTGTATTGTAGCTACCATGAAGCTATAAAAATTACCATACTATAAGTTATATTGATATAATATTGAATCTACCCTTTCACAAAACTTTTTACTAAAAATGAGGGAGTGAACACCAGACTTTAGGGGTTTGAAGTTCAAAAAGTCTTACAGCTATCAGGCAAAGTATCACGGGCCACGCTCAGTGGTGTTCACAGCTCTAGTTATTAATTGCGTGGCAAATCTATCGATTTGTCACGCTTTGTTTTCGTTATGATTATTTTCTTTTTTTTTTTTTTGTAAAGTACGCCCTGCTTTGTTTTGCAAATGATTATTGCAGGGCGTACTTTACCAAGTACGCCCTGCTTTGTTTTGCAAATGATTATTGCAGGGCGTACTTTACAAGTACGCCCTGCTTTGTTTTGCAAATGATTATTCTTTTTTTTTTTTTTTTTTTTCGATTTCTTGACAGAGTGCTGGGACGAATTGGCACATAGTATGGTAATTTTCGTACCATGTCGTATTTGTACTCCGCGGTCATTAGATTTTAAATGTATTACGGAACAGTTATGCAAATACGGTTATGCAGAAATTATGCAATCGTGATATACTTTAGACGGTAATGGAAGTCGTATTAACTCTTTGATTTGCTAAGGGATTCTTTCAATGTACTGTTTATGAGTAACAACATAGTATCGGATAATAAAAAATGTCAATTTGCAAAAAATTTTGCAACTATTGGTTGCAAATTTTTATGGTACAATACTACAATGTTTGCTTATAATGCAATCGATCTGAAATTTAAAATATATAATACTATCATGATGATAAACCTAAATCCGTTTTCAGAAATTTTGCAACTTTTCTGGTTTTTGCAAAAATTGCACTTAAAGTTCGATTTTCAACTTTTTACCTATCACTGATACACGGAAATAAATACATGCATGTAACTAGACATATCATAAAACACAGATTTAGCAAAAAAGATTGGACCGGAAACCTCAAATCTTCCGCCATCTTGGATAATAGTAACATGTCTTTAAATTGCTACTTGTCCCTCAATTTTTATCCGATTTTCATGATTCTGGTACTCATCGAAACCTTAGTCGTTTGGGCTCATTTCTATGGAAGTCAAATTTTGAGTTTTGATTTTGGCTTCTTGAAATTTTTAATCAAAAAATTTCAAAATTTTTCAGAATGGCTCAATATTTGAAGTAATTTTTCTCGTAACCTTGACATCTCATGACCGTGATTTTCTCATGACTCGAAGATCTCGACAATATCTATCCACTGGTATTTTCATTTTTTGTTTTTGACCGTAACTTCCGGTTTTATAAGCGATTAAAATTAGTTAAAATTTCTTTTAAATAGCTCTAGCAGCTACCCTTTTTGTGCAAATTTCTTAATTTTTGCAGATTTCTAATCTACTTAACAAGACGCATCCAATGATGTATAATATGCATACATTTCAAGCATATTGAAGTACCATTAAATGTTATGCAGTGGAATGGATTCTATTTTTAGTATTTCGGTTAATTGGTGTCAGTAACCCTGTCAACACAGATATAAATCAAAGTTTAGGGTGTTAATTTAAAGCTATGTTCACACTGTTTTCTAATAACATATAAGAACACTCTAGGTTGCATTGAACGGCATCATGCTGTTATTTATGCATACGGAACCACATTTAAAGGTACATTTCCACTTAATTTACCATTTTTTTTATTCATCATCCGAATTTTATGAAACTTGGTACATATATGCATAATCGGATTGCGAATTCAGGGGAAATGTTAGATTTGGGTTTTGCGCATGCGCATTATCAACCTTCTCAATTCTCATCCAAATTTCTTCAAAATTGACATGTATGTGCATAATCAGATTCGAAATATCATGGATATATTGAATTTGTGTAGTGCGCATGCGCATCACCAACTTTCTTATTTCTTATCCGAATTTCTTTTAAATCGGCATGTGTGTGTATAATTAGATTCGAAATATAATGGATAAATTGAATTTGTGTAGTGCGCATGCGCATCGCCAACTTTCTTATTTATTAACCTAATTTCTTCAAAATTGGCATGTATGTGTATAATTAGATTCGAAATATCATGGATATATTGAATTTGTGTAGTGCGCATGCGCATCACCAACTTTCTTATTTCTTATCCGAATTTCTTCTAAATCGGCATGTATGTGTATAATTAGATTCGAAATATAATGGATATATTGAATTTGTGTAGTGCGCATGCGCATCGCCAACTTTCTTACTTCTTATCCGAATTTCTTCAAAATTTACATGTATGTGTATAGTTAGATCTGAAATATCATAGATATATTGAATTTGGTAGTGCGCATGCGCATCGTTAACTTTCTTATTTCTTCAAAATTGACATGTATGGGTATAATTAGATCCGATATATCATGAATGTATTACAGTTGTGATGTGCGCATGCGCATTGCCAACCTTCTTAATTCCTTCAAAATCAGCTTGTGTCGCATGCGCTACAAGAAAATTAGTACAGGGCATGTACAGGAAATATTGCCGCACCGGTCGTACCTTTGTGTCGTAACAAGCCCTGCATCAGTACTGTTAACTGAACAGTTCTAGTTCTTTTTTTTTTTTTTTTTTTTTTTTTTTTTTTGATTTCTTGACAGAGTACAGGGACGAAACAGCACATAGTACGGTAATGCTCGTACCATGTCGTATTTGTACACCGCGGTCATTAGATTTTAAATGTATTACGGAACAGTTATGCAAATATGGTTATGCATAAATTATGCATCCATGAAATATTTCGGACAGTACTGGGAGTCGTATTTACACTTCGATTTGCATAGAGTTTCCTGTATTGTATTGTACGTATTTAACAACATAGTATCGATTTATAAAAAATGTCAATTTGCAAATATATTTGCACCTTTTTGTAGCAAAACTATTTTAGCACTGTACTAAAATGTTTATTTATAATGCAATCGATCTGAAATTTTATATATATAATACTATCATAATGATAAACCTAAATCCGTTTTCAGAAATTGTGCAACTTTTCTGGTTTTTGCAAAAATTGCACTTAAAGTTCGATATTCAACTTTTTACCTATCACAGATGCACGGAAATAAATACATGCATGTAACTAGACATATCATTAGACACAGATTTAGCAAAAAAAATTAGACCGGAAACGTCAAATCTTCCGCCATCTTGGATAATAGTAACATTTCTTTAAATTGCTACTTGTCTCTCAATTATTATCCGATTTTCATGATTCTGGTAATCATCGAAACGTTAGTCGTTTAAGACCATTGTGTAGGGATCCGAATTTTGAAATTTTATTTTGCTTTCTTGTAATTTTTAATTGAATTTTTTTTAGATTGCTCAATATTAGAAGTCATTTTTCTCGTGACCTTGACCTCCCATAACCTTGAATTTCTCAAGACACCACGTTCTCGACAATATCTATCCACTGGTATTTTCATTTTTTGTTTTTGACCGTAACTTTCGGTTTTATAAGCAATTGAAAATAATTTAAAATTTGTTTTAAATGGCTCTAGCAGCTACCCTTTTTGTGCAAATATCATAATTTTTGCATATTCGTAATCTACGCATCAAGACGCATCCAATGATGTATAATATGAATACCTTTCAAGCATATTATTCAAAATTGGCATACCAACGTGCAATGTATTTAATAGAGGTATTTCGGTTAATTAGTGTCAGTGACCCTGTCAACACAGATATAAATCAAAGTGTAGGGTGTTAATTTAAAGCTATGTTCACACTGTGTTCTGATAACTATTTCTTGTGTCCAGTTATAACATATAAGAACACTCTAGGTTGGATTGAACAGCGTCATGCTGTAATTTATGCATACGGAACTACATTTAAAGGTACATTTCCACTTAATTTACTAACTTTTTTATTTCTTATCCGAATTTTATGAAACTTGGTACGTATATGCATGATCGGATTGCGAATTCAGGGGAAATGTTAGATTTAGGTTCTGCGCATGCGCATTATCAACTTTCTTAATTCACATTCAAATTTCTTCAAAATTGACATATATGTGCATAATCAGATTCGAAATATCGTGGATATATTGAATTTGTGTAGTGCGCATGCGCATCGCCAACTTTCTTATTTCTTATCCGAATTTCTTCAAAATTGGCATGTATGTGTATAATTAGATTCAAAATATCATGGATATATTGAATTTGTGTAGTGCGCATGCGCATCGCCAACTTTCTTATTTCTCATCCGAATTTCTTTAAAATTGACATGTATGTGTATAATTAGATCCGATATATCAACATTATATTGAATTTGTGTAGTGCGCATGCGCATCGCCAACTTTCTTATTTCTTATTCGAATATCTTCAAAATTGACATGTATGTGTATAATTAGATCTGATATATCATGAATATATTGAATTTGAGTTGTGCGCATGCGCATCGCCAACTTTCTTATTTCTTACCCAAATTCCTTCAAAATCTGTTTGTGTCGCATGTGCTATAAGAGTATGAGTACAGGGCATGCACAAGAAATATTGCCGCACCGGTCGTACCTTTGTGTCGTAACAAGCCCTGCATCAGTACTGTTATCTGAACAGTTCTAGTTGCAGGGCGTACTTTACAAGTACGCCCTGCTTTGTTTTGCAAATGATTATTCTTTTTTTTTTTTTTTTTTCGAATTCTTGACAGAGCACAGGGACGAAACGGCACATAGTACGATAATGCTCGTACCATGTCATATTTGTAAAACGCGCTCATTAGATTTTAAATGTATTACGGAACAGTTATGCAAATATGGTTATGCATAAATTATGCATCCATGAAATATTTCGGACAGTACTGGGAGTCGTATTTACACTTCGATTTGCATAGAGTTTCTCGTATTGTATTGTACGTATTTAACAACATAGTATCGATTTATAAAAAATGTCAATTTGCAAAAATATTTGCACATTTTTTTAGCAAAACTATTTTAGCACTGTTCTAAAATGTTTACTTATAATGCAATCGATTTGAAATTAAAAGTATATAATACTATCATAATGATAAACATAAATCTGTTTTCGGAAATTGTGCAACTTTTCTGGTTTTTGCAAAAATTGCACTTAAAGTTGGATTTTCAACTTTTTACCTATCAGAGATACAAGGAAATAAATACATGCATGTAACTAGACATATCATTAGACACAGATTTAGCGAAAAAAATTAGACCGGAAATGTCAAATCTTCCGCCATCTTGGATATTAGTAACATTTCTTTAAATTGCTACTTGTCTTTCAATTATTATCCGATTTTCATGATTCTGGTACTCATCGAAACCTTAGTCGTTTAAGACCATTGTCTAGGGATCAGAATTTTGAAATTTTATTTTGCTTTCTTGTAATTTTTAATTGAAATTTTTTTAGATTGCTCAATATTAGAAGTCATTTTTCTCGTAACCTCGACCTCCCATGACCTTGAATTTCTCATGACACCAAGTTCTCGACAATATCTATCCACTGGTATTTTCATTGTTTGTTTTTGACCGTAACTTTCGGTTTTATAAGCGATTGAAAAAAGTTTAAAATTTGTTTTAAATGGCTCTAGCAGCTACCCTTTTTGTGCAAATATCATAATTTTTGCATATTCGTAATCTGCTCATCAAGACGCATCCAATGATGTATAATATGCATACCTTTCAAGCATATTATTCAAATGGCAATGTGCAATGTATTTAATAGAGGTATTTCGGTTAATTAGTGTCAGTGACCCTGTCAACACAGATATAAATCAAAGTTAAGGGTGTTAAAGCTATGTTCACACTGTTTTCTAATAACTATTTCATATGTCCAGTTATAACATAATAAGAACACTCTAGGTTGCATTGAACAGCGTAATGCTGTAATTTATGCATACGGAAACACATTTAAAGGTACATTTCCACTTAATTTTCCAACTTTTTTTATTTCTCATCCGAATTATCTGAAACTTGGTACGTATATGCATGATCGGATTGCGAATTCAGGGGAAATGTTAGATTTAGGTTCTGCGCATGCGCATTATCAACTTTGTTAATTCTCATCCAAATTTCTTCAAAATTGACATGTATGTGCATAATCAGATTCAAAATATCACGGATATATTAAAATTGTGTAGTGCGCATGCGCATCGCCAATTTTCTTATTTCTTATCCGAATTTTTTCGAAATTGACATACATGTGTATAATTAGATCCGATATATCATGAATATATTGAATTTGTGTAGTGCGCATGCGCAACGCTAACTTTCTTATTTCTTATCCGAATTTCTTCAAAATTGACATGTATGTGTATAATTAGATTCAAAATATCATGTATACATTAAGATTGTGTAGTGCGCATGCGCATCGCCAACTTTCTTATTTCTTATCCGAATTTCTTCAAAATTGACATGTATGTGTATAATTATATTCGAAATATCATGGATATATTGAATTTGTGTAGTGCGCATGCCCATCGCCAACTTTCTTATTTCTTATCCGAATTTCTTCAAAATTGACATGTATGTGTATAATTAGATCCGATATATCATGAATATATTGAATTTGAGTTGTGCGCATGCGCATCACCAACTTTCTTATTTCTTACCCGAAGTCCTTCAAAACCTGTTTGTGTCGCATGTGCTATAAGAGTATGAGTACAGGGCATGCACAGGAAATATTGCCGCACCGGTCGTACCTTTGTGTCGTAACAAGCCCTGCATCAGTACTGTTATCTGAACAGTTCTAGTTCTTTTTTTTTTTTTTTTTTTTTTTTTTTTTTGATTTCTTGACAGAGTACAGGGACGAAACAGCACATAGTACAGTAATGCTCGTACCATGTCGTATTTGTACTCCGCGGTCATTAGATTTTAAATGTATTACGGAACAGTTATGCAAATATGGTTATGCATAAATTATGCATCAATGAAATATTTCGGACAGTACTGGGAGTCGTATTTACACTTCGATTTGCATAGAGTTTCCTGTATTGTATTGTACGTATTTAACAACATAGTATCGATTTATAAAAAATGTCAATTTGCAAAAATATTTGCACCTTTTTGTAGCAAAACTATTTTAGCACTGTTCTAAAATGTTTACTTATAATGCAATCGATCTGAAATTCAAAGTATATAATACTATCATAATGATAAACCTAAATCCGTTTTCAGAAATTGTGCAACTTTTCTGGTTTTTGCAAAAATTGCACTTAAAGTTCGATATTCAACTTTTTACCTATCACAGATGCACAGAAATAAATACATGCATGTAACTAGACATATCATTAGACACAGATTTAGCAAAAAAAAATAGACCGGAAACGTCAAATCTTCCGCCATCTTGGATAATAGTAACATTTCTTTAAATTGCTACTTGTCTCTCAATTATTATCCGATTTTCATGATTCTGGTACTCATCGAAACGTTAGTCGTTTAAGACCATTGTGTAGGGATCCAAATTTTGAAATTTTATTTTCCTTTCTTGTAATTTTTAATTGAAATTTTTTTAGATTGCTCAATATTAGAAGTCATTTTTCTTGTGACCTTGACCGCCCATGACCTTGAATTTCTCATGACACCAAGTTCTCGACAATATCTATCCACTGGTATTTTCATTTTTTGTTTTTGACCGTAACTTTCGGTTTTATAAGCGATTGAAAATAGTTTAAAATTTATTTTAAATAGCTCTAGCAGCTACCTTTTTGTGCAAATATCATAATTTTTGCAGATTCGTAATCTACGCATCAAGACGCATCCAATGATGTATAATATGCATACCTTTCAGGCATATTATTCCAATTTCCAAGGTGCAATGAATTTCAATAGAGGTATTTCGGTTAATTAGTGTCAGTGACCCTGTCAACACAGATATAAATCAAAGTTTAGGGTGTTAATTTAAAGCTATGTTCACACAATTTTCTGATAACTATTTCATGTGTCCAGTTATAACATATAAGAACACTTTAGGTTGCATTGAACAGCGTAATGGTGTAATTTATGCATACGGAACCACATTTAAAGGTACATTTCCACGTAATTTTCCAACTTTTTTATTTCTCATCCGAATTATATGAAAATTGGTACGTACATGCATTATCGGATTGCGAATTCAGGGGAAATGTTAGATTTTGGTTCTGCGCAACGGAACCATATTTAAAGGTACATTTCCACATAATTTTCCAACTTTTTTATTTCTCATCCGAATTATCTGAAACTTGGTACGTATATGCATGATCGGATTGCGAATTCAGGGGAAATGTTAGATTTAGGCTCTGCGCATGCGCATTATCAACTTTGTCAATTCTCATCAAAATTTCTTCAAAATTGACATGTATGGGCATAATCAGATTCGAAATATCACGGTTATATTGAAATTGTGTAGTGCGCATGCGCATCGCCAACTATCTTATTTCTTATCCGAATTTTTCCAAAATTAACATACATGTGTATAATTAGATCCGATATATCGTGAATATATTGAATTTGTGTAGTGCGCATGCGCATCGCTAACTTTCTTATTTCTCATCCGAATTTCTTCAAAATTGACATGTATGTGTATTATAATATTCGAAATATCATGGACATATTGAATTTGTGTAGTGCGCATGCGCATCGCCAACTTCCTTATTTCTTACCCGAATTTCTTCAAAATTGACATGTATGTGCATAATCAGATTCGAAATATCATGGATATGTTGAATTTGTGAAGTGCGCATGCGCATCGCCAACTTTCTTATTTCTTATCCGAATTTCTTCAAAATTGACATGTATGTGCATAATCAGATTCGAAATATCATGGATATATTGAATTTGTGTAGTGCGCATGTGCATCGCCAACTTTTTTATTTCTTACACGAATTCCTTCAAAATCTGTTTGTGTCGCATGTGCTATGAGAGTACAGGGCATGCACAAGAAATATTGCCGAATTTTTCCAAAATTAACATACATGTGTATAATTAGATCCGATATATCGTGAATATATTGAATTTGTGTAGTGCGCATGCGCATCGCTAACTTTCTTATTTCTCATCCGAATTTCTTCAAAATTGACATGTATGTGTATTATAATATTCGAAATATCATGGACATATTGAATTTGTGTAGTGCGCATGCGCATCGCCAACTTCCTTATTTCTTACCTGAATTTCTTCAAAATTGACATGTATGTGCATAATCAGATTCGAAATATCATGGATATGTTGAATTTGTGTAGTGCGCATGCGCATCGCCAACTTTCTTATTTCTTATCCGAATTTCTTCAAAATTGACATGTATGTGCATAATCAGATTCGAAATATCATGGATATATTGAATTTGTGTAGTGCGCATGTGCATCGCCAACTTTTTTATTTCTTACACGAATTCCTTCAAAATCTGTTTGTGTCGCATGTGCTATGAGAGTACAGGGCATGCACAAGAAATATTGCCGAACCAGTCGTACCTTTGTGTCGTAACAAGCCCTGCATCAGTACTGTTATCTGAACAGTTCTAGTTCTTTTTTTTTTTTTTTTTTTTTTCGATTTTTTGACAGAGCACAGGGACGAAACGGCACATAGTACGGTAATTTTCGTACCATGTCGTATTTGTAATACGCGCTCATTAGATTTTAAATGTATTACGGAACAGTTATGCAAATTTGATTATGCATAAATTATGCATCCATGAAATATTTCGGACAGTACTGGGAGTCGTATTTACACTTCGATTTGCATAGGGTTTCTCGTAATGTATTGTACATATTTAACGACATAGTATCGCTTTATAAAAAATGTCAATTTGCAAAAATATTTGCAACTTTTTGTAGCAAAACTATTTTAGCTCAATACTAAAATGTTTGCATATATTGCGATCGATCTGAAATTTTATATATACATTACTATTATGGTGTTAAAACTAAAGCCGTTTTCAGAAATTTTGCAACTTTTTTGGTTTTTGCAAAAAATGCTCATAAAGTTCGATTTTCAACTTTTTACCTTTTACAGATATGCTGAAATAAATATATGCATGTCACTAGACATATCATTTGACATATATTTAGTGAAAAAAATTGTACTGGAAACGTCAAATCTTCCGCCATTTTGGATCATACCAATATTGCTTAAATTGGTTATAGTTTTTTATTTATTATCCGATTTCTATGATTTCGGTAATAATTGAAACCTTAGTCGTTTGGCTACATTTGCTAGACATCCGAATTTTGAAATTTTACTTTGACTTCTTTGAATTTTTAATTGAAATTTTTTAATATTTTTTTTCTTTTGCTCAATTTTTGAAGTCATTTTTCACGTGACCTTGACCTCCCATGACCTTGCATTTCTCATGACTCCCAAGTTCTTGACAATATCTATCCAGTGGTACTTTCATTTTTTGTTTTGATCGTAACTTCCGGTTTTATAAGCGATTGAAAATAGTTTAAAATCTGTTTTAAATGGCTCTAACAGCTACCCTTTTTGTGCAAATATCATAATTTTTGTAGATTCGTAATCTACGCATCAAGACGCATCCAATGAGGTATAATATGCATACCTTTAAAGCATATTATTCAAAAAAACCAATGTTCAATGTACATGTATTTGGAGGTATTTCGGTTAATTAGTGTCAGTGACCCTGTCAACACAGATATAAATCAAAGTTTAAGGTGTTAATTTAAAGCTATGTTCACACTATTTTCTGATAACTATTTCTTGTGTCCAGTTAGAACATATAAGAACACTCTAGGTTGGATTGAACAGCGTTATGCTGTAGGTTATGCATATGGAACCACATTTAAAGGTACATTTCCACTTAATTTACCAACTTTTTTATTTCTCATCCGAATTTTATGAAACTTGGTACGTATATGCATGATCAGATTGCAAATTCAGGGGAAATGATTGAATTAGGTTCTGCGCATGCGCATTATCAACTTTCTCAATTCTCATCCAAATTTCTTCAGAATTGACACATATGTGTATAATCAGATTCGAAATATTAGGGATATATTGAAATTGTGTATTGCGCATGCGCATCGCCAACTTTCTTATTTCTTATCCGAATTTCTTCAAAATTGACATACATTTGTATAATTAGATTCAAAATATCATGGATATATTGAATTTGTGTAGTGCGCATGCGCATCGCCAACTTTCTTATTTCTTATCCGAATTTCTTCAAAATTTACATGGATGTGTATAATTAGATTCGAAATATCATGAACATATTGAATTGGTGTACTGCGCATGCGCATCGCCAACTTTCTTATTTCTTATCCGAATTTCTTCAAAATTTACATGGATGTGTATATTAAGATCCGATATATCATGAATATATTGAATTTGTGTTGTGCGCATGCGTATCGCCAACTTTCTTATTTCTTACCCGAATTCCTTCAAAATCAGTTTGTGTCGCATGCGCTATAAAAATATGAGTACAGGGCATGTACAAGAAATATTGCCGCACCGGTCGTATCTTTGTGTCGTAACAAGCCCTGCATCAGTACTGTTACCTGAACAGTTCTAGTTTTTTGCAGTGCGTTCGATTCTCGAACGCACTGCATTGTTTTGCAATTGACTATTTTTTTTTTTTTTTTTTTTTTTTCGTTTTCTGGTCTCGCTATTTCTCTATGAAGGGAACTTGTCACGCTTAATCTGACACGGTTTCTCATAATATATAGATGCTCGTTTTGCGGTGAATGTAAAATGACGCACTTTTGACCAACCGGAAATAATGTATGACAAAAAGTATATTTTAGGTTTTTTATCAATTTAACCTACAGTTTTCAACTGATTTCGATGGAAGTTTTTTCTTCAGCTGATTTTGAGCTTATCTGAACGATAAATATTTTAAAACACTCGAATTTTGACTTTTGATGCTGAATTTTGGAACTTATTTTTTTACCCTTATAGACATTGTTATTGCAAATAAAACGGTATTATCAAAATTTCGATATCACTTCCGGTTTTGACGTCATTTGCTTTTAAAATTGAAATTTTAACTTCCGGAGTTTTGGAGATATTTGAAAAAAAAATTCTGCGTTATGTTAGAATTTATCATCATGAAAGATATTTATAATAAAATTTGACCCGGAAGTAATATGTCAAGCGCCATGTTATTTTGACTAATTTTTATAAAACTCAAAATGGGGCCTCAGGGGATAATCGGATTTGCACAATATTGGTGTCTATGAAATCCTTAGTCGATTGCCACCAACCTTATGACAGCGGATTTTTGAATTTCGATTTAGAATTTTTTCTATTTCCGGACAAAGAATTTCAGTAATGACAGAAACTTTCAAGGCTCATATCTAGTGACCTTGACCTTTGATGACCTTTTGACCTGTACAAAAGTTATTGCCCATAACGAGATCTATCAAATGATATAATCATTTCCGATTTCTGATGTTAACTTCCGGTTTTATCGCTATTTGAAAATTGCAATTTTTAACTTTAAAGAGCTTTGTCACGTGACCTAATTAACATACGTCACAAATTTTTAGACATATTTACTATGCTAAATCTGCTCTTTCAAATGATATATAACACAATATATTTGAATCAAAATTGCGCTTTTTAAAACTTGCAAATTTTGTGCCAAAGATCATTGTAACTGTGCGTGTTTTATGGAAATTTGATTCTGATCGATCTGAAAACTTACAAGTAGATAGACAATTTGATAATGATATCACTTCCGGTTTTGACGTCATTTGTTTGTAAACTTGACATTTTAATTGATGGAGTTACTTAGTCGACGGCCATCAACCTTATGACAACTGATTTTTTAATTTCGATATTTTTGGAACAAGAACTTTAGTAATGACAGAAACTTTCAAGACTTATATTTCTATATTTATTAGTTGAAATGACCAGGAAGTGTTAATAGCCTTTAACCTTCATTTAGGTGTAACACACATCAAGAAGATCATGCTAAGCTCCCATATCTGATGATATGCGAGAGTCTACGTTGTTGAATTACAACGTTTCATCCTCACAGTACATCATACAATTCATGATCAGTTTTTAAACATCTAGGACGTTACAATTTACCATATTGTTTCCTTTAACGCTTCTCACTGGTCAATGTTTTGCATGTTTAAACACAGTTCCCTCCCTTCAACTGACAAATGTTTGTTGTCTGTATGTTTAGATGCAGTTCTCTCCCTTCAACTGACAATTGCTTTACATGACTTTCTTACATTGTAACTTGTATTTTTAACGTTTTAAATTGTGTACTAAAAAAGATAAACAAAAAGTCTAAAAGAAGTAGATAACGATCCAACGCCAAAAGAAGAAAATCCGTTCTAAAATTCTGGTTCTGTCGTTTATTAAAATTGCATGTCTAAAAACGTTGACCATTAAAATTTTTTCTAAAAAAATAATAATATAGAATTTTTGCTAAGTTCATGATTAAATGATAATTTACGAGCTGTGCTGCGAACTTACGTGTATGGAGGTTAGCACTCAGTATTCTGATGTCATTTTTACATCAAGAATTGGCTCTATCATATGTAGGGAGCCGCGGTGGTGCAGTGAGTTAGACGCTTGCTCGCTGCGCTAAAGGTCCAGGGTTCAATCCCTTCATGAGTCAAGATGATGCCTTCGGAATTTTTCAATCCGGTTTCACCTTGTCAGTGATGCAGGTCGGAGGGGCTGACATGGAAAAAGCGCCTAGTCGTTCGGATGGGACAATAAACCAAAGTCCCGTGTGTTATTGGCTGTGCACGTTCAAAACCCCTCGACAGTTGGAAATCAAAAATAAGAGCAGGCTAACGCCGCTCTGCTGACAAAATTTCCCTCATTGCAGACTGTATGACGTTTGCCCGATGCAGAAAAGTAGGAAGTAAACTTCATTCATTTCATTTCATTTCATTTCTTTCATTTGTCTGATTATGCATATGAAAAATATTAATAAATATTCGTTAACTTTTCTACTTCCAATGATGTTTAAAAATGTACATAAATAAAAACAACGACTTTTTAATCAGATGACTTTTCACTACCGAACATACGCTGGTTATTACATTTTTCACTCCCGAATATAAACAATTTATATGCCGATATTTATGTTTTGTAAATTTCACAATATGGATTAAAAATGTAACTTTTCACCCATGGACGAAACCGGATGCGCACTGCTCGGTACCGTCGCACGGTTCTAGTTGCAGTGCGTTCGATAATCGAACGCACTGCATTGTTTTGCAAACGGCTATTTTTTGCAGTGCGTTCGATAATCGAACGCACTGCATTGTTTTGCAAACGGCTATTTTTTTTTTTTTTTTTCGAATTTTACACTCGCTATTTTAGTAAGAAGGCAACATGCCACATACAGATTTGTTCAGTTCCCTACGATAAATTGTTGACCATCAACTATTAAATATAAATTGGTGCCATTTTGACAAACCGGAAATGAGGTAGAACCAAAAACACGGTTTTGGTTTTTGGAATCTCACGTCTCTATTTTTCATCCGATTTTTATCAAACTGTTTTGAACTGTTTTCTATAACTGTGCGCTACTAAATAAAAGTTTTAAACTTCTCCAATTTTGACTTTTAGTTGACTATTTTCTTAATTTTAATTTTTGCGTGTTTTTCTACTTCTACAATTTTATTTCGTTCGATCTGCAAATTTGCAGGTGTATAGACATTTTGATTCTAAACAAAATGCAGTTTTCAAAATTTTGATACCACTTCCGGTTTTTACGTAATTAGCTTGTAAATTTAAAATGTCAACTTCCGGAAATTTGAAGATATTTCAAATTTGTTTTTTTCAATATGTTATAATTTGTTATAACAACAATTTTAAATAAAAAAATCCGACCCGGAAGTAAGAGATCATCCGCCATTTTGATATGAGTAACTTTTATAAAATTAAAAATGGGGCCTCGGGGTTATGAGCGGCATCCGTAACTTTAGTATTTTTGGAAACTACAATAGATTGCTAAAAAAGTCTAGGCACCGATTTTTGAATTTTGATTTCAATTTTTTTCTTATTTTAGTTTTGATTTTTTATGCAATTACTCAAACTTTCAAGGCTCATATCTTTTGACCTTGACCTTTGGTGACCTTGGTACCTGAACAAAAGTTATTGCCCTTGATAAAATCTATCCAATGATGTATTCATGTTTGTGATCCGATGTATACTTCCGGTTTTATAGACAATTGAAATTTGTGATTTTTTACTTTAAACAGCCCTGTCACGTGACCTAGCGTAAATACGTCAAAAATGATTTAACAATCATATTATGCGTAATTTGCTCTTTCTAATGATGTACGACAATATACACTTAAATTAAAATTGCACGATTTAAAATTTGAACATTTTGTGCAAATTTCCATTGTAACTGTGCGTGTTTTTTTCAAATTTTATTTCAATCGATCTGAAAATTTACAGATGGAAAGATATTTCAATTGCAATCCAAAATCTGTTTTCGAAAAATTGATATCACTTCCGGTTTTGCCAAAATTAGCTTGTAAATTTGAAATTTCAACTTCCGGAATTTTTAATATATTTGAAATTTGTTTTTTGCAATATTTAACATTATGGTATATCAACAATTTGAAATAAAAAAATTCAACCCGGAAGTTATAAATCGGCCGCCATATTGATATGACTAACTTTTGTAAAACTCAAAATGGGGCATCAGGGTTATGAGCGGAATTCGTAACTTTGACATTTTTGGAAACTACAGTCGATTGCATTCAAAGTATTGTTAATCGATTTTTGTTCTTCTGTTTTGCCTTTCTTGCATTTCCGTTTTATTTTTTTCAGTAATTACAAAAACTTTCAAGACTCATACCTCGTGACCTTGACCTTTGGTGACATTGTGACCTGAACAAAAGTTTTTGCTCTCGATGAGATCTATCCGACTATGTATTCATATTTGTTGTCCGATGTATACTTCCGGTTTTGTAAGCAATTAAAATTTGGGATTTTTGACTTTACAAGTAACATCCAAGGTTTCGCTAGTTGTAGTAGCCCTTTCTGTCTAGAAATAATACCAATACAGACCCTTTAAAAAATGGTTTTTAAGTAATTCCAAAACTGTTACGCACTGCTCAGAACCATGCAAAGCCTATGGATCTAGTTTTTTTTTTTTTTCGAATTTTACACTCGCTATTTTAGTAAGAAGGCAACATGCCACATACAGATTTGTTCAATTCCCCACGATAAATTGTTGACCATGAACTTTTAAATATAAATTGGTGCCATTTTGACAAACCGGAAATGAGGTAGAACAAAAAACACAGTTTTGGTTTTTTCAATCTTACAGCTCTATTTTTGATCCGATTTTTATCAAACTGTTTTCAACTGTTTTCTATAACTGTGCACTACTAAATAAAAGTTTTAAACTTCTCCAATTTTGGCTTTTAGTTGACTATTTTCTTAATTTTAATTTTTGCGTTTTTTTCAACTTCTACAATTTTATTTTGTTCGATCTGCAAATTTGCAGGTGTATAGACATTTTGATTCTAAACAAAATGCAGTTTTCAAAATTTTGATACCACTTCCGGTTTTTACGTAATTAGCTTGTAAATTTAAAATCCCAACTTCCGGAAATTTGAAGATATTTCAAATTTGTTTTTTTCATTGTGTTATAATTTGTTATAACAACAATTTGAAATAAAAAAATCCGACCCGGAAGCAACAGATCATCCGCCATTTTGATATGAGTAACTTTTATAAAATCAAAAATGGGGCCTCAGGGTTATGGGCGGAATCCGTAACTTCAGTATTTTTGGAAACTACAATCGATTGCTTAAAAAGTCTAGGCGCCGAATTTTGGATTTTGATTTTAATTTTTTTTTTATTTTCGTTTTGATTTTTTATGCAATTACTAAAACTTTCAAGGCTCATATCTTTTGACCTTGACCTTTGGTGACCTTGGTACCTGAACAAAAGTTATTGCCCTTGATGAAATCTATCCAATGATGTATTCATGTTTGTGATCCGATGTATACTTCCGGTTTTATAGGCAATTGAAATTTGTGATTTTTGACTTTAAACAATCCTGTCACGTGACCTAGCGTAAATACGTCAAAAATGATTAAGCAATCATATTATGCGTAATTTGCTCTTTCCAATGATGTACGACAATACACACTTAAATAAAAATTGCACGATTTAAAATTTGAACATTTTGTGCAAATTTCCATTGTAACTGTGCGTGTTTTTTTCAAATTTTATTTCAATCGATCTGAAAATTTACAGATGGAAAGATATTTCGATTGCAATCCAAAATCTGTTTTCGAAAAATTGATACCACTTCCGGTTTTGATGTAATTGGGTTGTAAATTTGAAATTTCAACTTCCGGAATTTTGAATATATTTGAAATTTGTTTTTTGCAATATTTAACATTATGGTATATCAACAATTTGAAACAAAAAAATTTAACCCGGAAGTTACAAATCGGCCGCCATATTGATATGACTAACTTTTGTAAAACTCAAAATGGGGCCTCAGGGTTATGAGCGGAATTCGTAACTTTGATATTTTTGGAAACTACAGTCGATTGCATTCATAGCATTGTTAATCGATTTTTGATCTTCTGTTTTGCCTTTCTTTCATTTCTGTTTTTTTTTTTTTCAGTAATTACAAAAACTTTCAAGATTCATACCTCGTGACCTTGACCTTTGGTGACATTGTGACCTGAACATAAGTTTTTGCCCTCGATGAGATCTATCCGACTATGTATTCATATTTGTTGTCCGATGTATACTTCCGGTTTTGTTAGCAATTCAATTTTTTTGCGATTTTTGACTTTACAAGTAACATCTAAGGTTTCGCTAGTTGTGGTAAAATTCTTTGTCTAGATATAATACCAATACAGACCCTTTTAAAAACAGTTTTTAAGTAATTCCAAAACTGTTACGCACTGCTCAGAACCATGCAAAGCCTATGGATCTAGTTTTTTTTTTTTTTTTTTTTTTTTTTTTCCAAATTCTGGTCAGCGTCTGTAGAGAAAACTGGAAATGGTATAGAAATTCTGGTTTGATCAGCTAGTTTCACTCGAGGGAAATTTTCCCTTATATATGAAACGGCACATTTTTGCGGAACCAGAAGTGGGCTATTACATAATGTGCAATATTTTTTCATCGAGTCTGTAGGACTTATTTATGAACCGATTTACCTGAAATTTCCTTTATTACGTTAATTGTTAAAAGAAGTATCTGGAGCATTTTCAAAATTTTCAATTTTTAAATATTTTTGTAAAAAAAATTTTTAACCAAAATTTTCAAAAAAAATCAAATTTTTTTTCTCAGCCGCTAATTATCCGATTGATCTGAAATTCACAGGACATAAACAGAATGTCGATACAAATAATACAAGATAATTAAAATATTTCTATCACTTCCGGTTTTGGCGTGAAGACTTCCGGTTTTTCAAAATTAAGACTGGCGACCCCACTTCCGGTGTAAATTTCAGATGTTGGCTAAAACCATAAATATTGTATGTCAGGCATAATTAGAAGGTACTTAGCAGAAAAAATCCAAACCGGAAGTGATACATAGGCTGTCGTCGCAGACTGACACATTTCAGCAAAAAATTAATTAGTCCTCCATTTTTTATCCGATTTTTATGATTTTGATGTCTATCAAAACATTGTAACTTTATCTAAAACTTGTAGGCACAGAATTTTGAATTTCGAATTTGAAGTGTTTTTATTTTGGTTTGAATTTTTTGAAAATTCAAAAGGCCATACCATGTGACCTTGACCTTCAATGACCCTGAAATTTTCAATGTAGAATGTCCTTGACCTCAGCTATTCATAGGTGTTTTGATTTTAGTTGAAAAATATTAACTTCCGGTTTTATAGACATTCAAAAATTGACACTTTTGACAACTTTGGACGGCTGTATCACCTTCTCTAATTAACACAAAGAATTAATCATTTCAATTTTGTAATGCTGATTTAATTATCTTTTTAACGATATATGACGATAATACCTTAAAATATGTTTTCAAAATATTGCGTTTTTTTCGACTGAGAGTTCTAACTTACAATGTAATTATCTAATAGCAATATCGATTGTTTAATGATGATGTACACAATTTTCTCTTTTCAACGATATATGACATGATTAGTTTAATACAAAATCCATTAAAGTGAAAATAGGCATAGAGTACCCTGAGTAATCTGAGAAAAATAGAAATAGAGAGGATTAAAATGATTGACAAGGGTTATAGCAGGTTATATAATACAGTAATAAAACTATCCATGTGAACTTTTCACATGGAGGTGTGAAGTATTTTAGGTCATAAACAGATTAATCTGATTATGTAATCTTTTAACACTCTAAAAAATATATAAAATTTATTCTTTTTTTTTGCAAAATTTTCACTTACATTAATTTTACATACAATCATTTAGAGCAGTGAATTTTTGATACATTAACCTGTTCGAATTTTGTTTCTACCATTGACAGAACTCTTTCTACAAGATACACACCAATTTTCTTTTTGTCGTCTGCTAAGGTTATTAAAGGTCATAAACAAATTAGTCAGACTACATAATCTTTTAACTCTAAAGCTGGACTCTAGCAGACTGCAATTTAACTGTTTACGCGTCTGCGCTAATCCGTTGCAATAAAAAGTAAGTGCTCAAACTGTTTTTTATTGTCTGCTAAGATTATTATAGGTCAAAGATAAATTAATCTCATTACATATTGTTTTAACTTTATAAAAATTAACATGTTTTTACGAGTGTTTGCTATGTTTGATATAATATCAGATTTTTTCTTATTTTAAGGGTAATTCTTACCCACGACACTTAATTGACTAACATACATCAATTCAACTGGCTACTGTCTGCTCCAATCCATTGAAACAAAAGACAGTATTTCAACTCAGCATTAAAGGAAAATATTGACGTTTACACAGTTCGAATGTTGGGGAAGGAGGCATATCCCCTATACAAAATGGCCCCTAGTTCTAATTGTTATCATTTGAATTGATAATTGAAATGTATGCTCTCTTCTTGTGACCTTGACTAGTGCTTCTATAGGAGAGTATCTTCTGTAACACCCAATTCCAATTTTGTTTTTGTCGTCTGCTAAGCTTATTATATGTCATAAACAAATTAGTCAGAGTACAGTCATAATCTGTAGTGATGGACTATCTAGCAATAAATTATTTTACTGGCAACGCGTCTGCGCTAATCCGTTGCAATAAAAAGTAAATGTTTAATCTTGTCATAGTTAATTGGGCCTCTATCCTAATCGGCTATTAGTCAAAATGGTTTGGTCAAAATGGCCAGTCACCATGGCCCCTATTTTGGTCAAAATGGCCTCTGAATTTCTCTTTTGATTTCAACCAATTCATTGGTTAAAATGGCCACAAAAATAAAGTCAAGATGTTCCCTGATTTTTTTTTTTATAAATTGTAGCTTATATGACGATAATCAAAGGAATAATTGGAAGCTATTTTAACCCTAAAAAAGGTCACTAATTTTGACTGAAAATTGTACTCTGTTACAACAAATTTTGAAGACATAAATTGTGTTCCAATTTATATTTTCATCAAAGCAAAGACATTCTAAGACTTACAATATTAATTTGAAGTTCCAGTTCCAGTTCTCAAAAAGATTATATAAAAAATATATTATTTAGCGCTTTATGTTTTGTTAATTTGTAACATCATAAATAAAAATATTATTTTGAGACCATTTTGACTTTTTGGAAGGACCATTTTGACTTTTTTTGAAGACCATTTTGACCATTTATCAGGGACCATTTTGACCAAACGAGGGGTCATTTTGGATGGAGGCCCAATTGACTATAACCTGTTTTTATCTGCTAAGCTTATTATTTGTTCGTAATTGTTGAATGTATTTGTAATGTATTTGTAATGTACCGTCTATGCAGTCACTGTTCACAAAGTAGTCATTATTAGCCGATTTCCAACTGTCTAGGGATCTTTAACGTACACAGCCAATAGCACACGGGGCCTCGGTTTGTTGTCCCATCCAAGCGACTAGACACTTTTCCATGTCAGCCCCTCCGACCTGCATCACTGACAGGGGGAAACCGGGTTGAAAAATCCGAAGGTGTCATCTCGACCCATGCCGGGATTGAACCCTGGACCTTCAGGTTAGCGAGCAAGCGTCTAACTCGCTGAGCCACTCTTAAATTTGGGAGTTTTAAAAATAGAACACATTACTTTGAATATTCTGGATAAGAATATTAACGTAATTGTTATCTATAGACCACCTGTTTATCGATTAGAATTATTTCTCCCAATGTTACAAAGATCACTAGTTGAATAACAAGAATCTGGTGTATGTTATTATGGGAGATTTCAATCAAAATATCTTGGTGGGGTCATTTGTCTATACTTAATTTTTTTCAAAAATTTGGTTTTCAACAACTTGTTCAGCATTACACTAATGAAGGTGAAACACTTATAGATCATATTTATATCAGTAAAGGAATTCTGTCACATAATGTTCACATTTCACCCATACCTGTGTATTGTAGCTACCATGAAGCTATAAAAATTACCATACTATAGGTTATATTGATATAATATTGAATCTACCCTTTCACAAAACTTTTTACTAAAAATGAGGGAGTGAACACCAGACTTTAGGGGTTTGAAGTTCAAAAAGTCTTACAGCTATCAGGCAAAGTATCACGGGCCACGCTCAGTGCTGTTCACAGCTCTAGTTTGTTTTATTGTTTCCATGCAGTCCTGCATGTGAAGTTGCGCTCATACAGTCGAAATGCTGAAAGAAAAACATCTTCCCGACGATGTAATAGAAAGTTTGGTCGGCATCTACGATGCCATGGACTACAGTCATATGGATGCACAGAAGATGAGTAATGCCTGGGAGACTAAATTATTTTTTTCATAGGTCTGAAAATAGCTCCATAATTAGCGAATCTCTGGCACCGGCAACAGCAGCTTCACCAGTTGCAACTACCCCAAGCACCGGAAGAGTCGGTAAAACTGAAACATATCTTCGTCTAATCCCAGCTCTTGTACCAGGTTGTATTATGCTCCTTGTTCCTTTCGTCTCTTGAAAATATAAGGATGAACTGCTCATCTTCGCCTTCGTTTAGAACGTCTCTTAATTGCTATGACAAAGGCCCCTACGGCGATTATTACATCAAACTGGATTCGGTTGTATTGTGATTGAGAAGGGAATGCTCAGATGGGCGCCATGCTTTTGAAACCTGAAGTGATACCGCCACGGTAATAACGCTTTCCGATAAATAGAATTGCGGTATATTTACCGCATTTCGCATTCCGCTTTCTGTTGCCGCGTACCGCAATACGCATACCGCGTGTTCGGTAAACGCAGCTTAAGAGTTCTGACCCGCTCAACGGCAGGTTTTATCGTAATACGTGTTGAAATAATGCACACTAAGAACAAAATGTTTAGTTTGTGATACCGTGTTTGTGTACTCTCAAAACTGTCCTAAATTCCTTAATTTCTTCTAAATCCTTCAGTTCTTTCCATTCATGTCTTTCCTTCTCAGTTCTTGACTTTCTCTCGGCTTGTCTTCTGCTTTTGACGTCTGGCTTCTTCTTGTTCCCAGACTTTCTAATGCACTCTTCTGATTGGTTCGATTTCATAACATCCAGGTAGGAAAAGATAACTCCGAGGTCGAAAAATGTAATGCCGGAATCTTCTGAAATTATCCCTGCATGTGCATGGTGCCATGGTGTCACAGGTGTCATATGGGATGTTCCTAGGTTTGAGGTGCCAAAATGTCTAGACAGAGGGCCTAAATGATGTTAAAACATAAACTGGGTAACTGCCCAGTTAGATTTTATACCCCTATCTAACAACATCTGGGACTCACTCTCGGAAAAGGTCTATAAAGATCGCACAACTTTATTCACAAGGCAAAAATTCGAACATGCTGGGATCACATTTCAACTGCTGAAGTCAGAAAATGTATTGCCTCGTGGAAAAAGTGACTGAGAGCTGTACAGAAAGAAGATGGGGGTCATAATATTCACCTCTTATAAGAAACGAATGGTATGACAGCATTCCGGCATAGAATTTTTCTGCCTCTGATTTTGTTTTGTGTGCCATTTAAATGGACTTCATGCGATATCATTCAAGCTCGAACCAAAGGTAGAAAATATAAACTAATATCTTGTAAAATTTCAGTCCATTTGAGTATATGCTTTGGAAAATAGTGAAGGTCAAAAGTTGGGACATTACTTTTGGCCCACCCGATATATTTAATTGGTTATTGCGTGGCAAATCTATCGATTTGTCACGCTTTGTTTTCGTTATGATTATTTTTTTTTGCAGTGCGTTCGATTTCGAACGCACTGCTTTGTTTTCATAATGTTTTTTTGCAGTGCGTTCGATAATCGAACGCACTGCATTGTTTTGCAAACGGCTATTTTTGCAGTGCGTTCGATTCTCGAACGCACTGCATTGTTTTGCAATTGACTATTTTTTTTTTTTTTAGGATTCTGGTCTCGCTATTTCTCTATGAAGGGAACTTGTCACGCTTAATCTGACACGATTTCTCATAATATATAGGTGCTCGTTGTGAGGTGAATGCAAAATGACGCACTTTTGATCAGCCGGAAATGATGTATGACAAATAGTATATTTTAGGTTTTTTATCAATTTAACCTACAGTTTTCAACCGATTTCGAAGAAACCTTTTTGGTTTAGCTCATTTATCGCTTATCTAAACGCTAAATATTTTAAAACACTCGAATTTTGACTTTTGATGCTGGATTTTGAAACTTAGTTTTTGACCCTTTTTTCAACTTTTGCAATTTTATTTCGATCGATCTGAAAATTTACAGGATTATAGACATTGTTATTGCGAACAAAATCGTTTTTTCAAAATTTTGATGTCACTTCCGGTTTTGACGTCATTTGCTTGTAAACTTCAAATTTCAACTTCCTGAGTTTTGAAGATATTTGAAAATTTCTTTTTGCATTATGTTAGAAACTGTCATCATAAAAGATATTTATGATAAAATTTGACCCGGAAGTAATATATCAGGCGCCATGTTGTTGTGAGTAATTTTTATAAAACTCAAAATGGGGCCTCAGGGGATAATCGGATTTACACAATTTTGGTGTCTATGAAATCCTTAGTCGATTGCCACCAACCTTATGACAACGGATTTTTTAATTTCGATTTAGACTTTTTTCTATTTCCGGACAAAGAATTTCAGTAACGACCGAAACTTTCAAGGCTCATATCTAGTGACCTTGACCTTTGATGACCTTTTGACCTGTACAAAAGTTATTGCCCTTAACGAGATCTATCAAATGATATATTCATTTCCGATTTCTGATGTTAACTTCCGGTTTTATCGCCATTTGAAAATTGTAATTTTTAACTTTAAAGAGCTTTGTCACGTGACCTAATAAACATACGTCACAAATTTTTAGACCTATTTACTATGCTAAATCTGCTCTTTCAAATGAAATATAACACCAAATATTTGAATCAAAATTGCGCTTTTTAAAACATGCAAATTTTGTGCCATTTTTCATTGTAACTGTGCGTGTTTTTTGGAAACTTGATTTTGATCGATCTGAAAACCTACAAGTAGATAAACAATTTGATAATGAACAAAACAATATTTCTGTATTTTTGATATCACTTCCGGTTTTGACGTCATTTGTTTGTTAACTTGAAATTTAACTTCTGGAGTTCCCGAATTATTTGAAAGTTTCTTTTTGCATCATGTTAGATATGATCATCAGAAAAGATATAAATGATAAAATCCGAACCGGAAGTACTATGTCAGGTGCCATGTTGTTGTGACTTATTCTTATAAAACTCAAAATGGGACCTCGGGGGATAATCTAATTTGCATTATATCGGTGTCTATGAAATCCTTAGTCGATGGCCAACAACCTTGTGCCAACTGATTTTTTAATTTCGATTTCTTTATATTTCTGGAACAAGAATTTTAGTACAGACTGAAACTTTCAAGGCTCATATTTCTACATCTGTTAGTTCAAATGACCAGGAAGTATTATTAGCCTGCTTTCTATAATTAGAAGTAATACACATTGAGATGATCACCCTTTGTAACTATATCCGAAGGCATCATCTCGACCCATGCCGAGGTTGAACCCTGGACCTTCAGCGAGCAAAAGTCTAACTCACTGTGCCACCGCTGCTCCCTAAATGTGATAGAGCCAATTGTTGATAAGATATATGTATATGACATCAGAATACTGAGTGCTAACCTCCATACACGTAAGTTCGCAGCACAGCTCGTAAATTAGCATTTTCATAGCCGTAGGAGACAGGGGGGCAGGGGGGGGGGGGGGCAGCTGCCCCCCTAAATATTCTGCTTTCGGGCAAAAAATTCGCGAAATAGGGCAAAATATCATTAAAATTCGGTAAAATTCGGGCAAACAGTCAGTCTGCCCCCTGTTGAGTCGTGGGCCCCTACGGCTATGAGCATTTTAACATGAACTTAGCAAAAATTCTATATTATTATTTTTTTAGAAAACATTTTAATGGTCAACGTTTTTAGACATGCAATTTTAATAAATGACAGAACCAGATTTTTAGAACTGATTTTCTTCTTTTGGCGTTGGATCGTTATCTACTTCTTTTAGACTTTTTGTTTATCTTTTTAGTACACAATTTAAAACGTTAAAAATACAAGTTACAATGTAAGAAATTCATGTTAAGCAATTGTCAGTTGAAGGGAGAGAACTGCATTTAAGCATACAGACAACAAACATTTTTCATTTGAAGGGAGAAAACTGCATTTGAACATTTTAAAATACTACTCTGACCAGTGAGAAGCGTTAAAAGAAACACTATGGTAAATTGTAACTTTCTAGATGTTGGTATATTGATCATGTATCGTATGATGTGCTGAGGGAATGATACGTTGTAATACTACAGCGTAGTTTCTTACATATTGTCAGATATAGTAATAAAAAATGATCCTCTCGAGGTGTGTTACACTTATTAGAAGCTAATAGTACTTCCTGGTCATTTGAACCAATTGATTTAGAAATAGCTTTGAAAGTTTCAGTCTAAATTAAAATTATTGTTCCAGAAATACAAAGAAATCGAAATTAAAAAATCAGTTGCCTCAAGGTTGTTGGCCATCGACTAAGGATTTCATAGACACCGATATAATGTAAATTAGATTATCCCCTGAGGTCCCATTTTGAGTTTTATAAAAATTAGTCACAACAATATGGCACCTGACATAGTACTTTCGGGTCGGATTTTATCTATATCTTTTCTGATGACTATTTCTAACATGATGCAAAAAGAAACTTTCAAATAATTCGGGCACTCCAGAAGTTAGAATTTCAAGTTTACAAACAAATGACGTCAAAACCGGAAGTGATATCAAAATTTCAGAAATATTGTTTTGTTCATTATCAAATTGTTTATCTACTTGTAAGTTTTCAGATCGATCAAAATCAAATTTCCAAAAAACACGCACAGTTACAATGAAAATTGGCACAAAATTTGCAAGTTTTAAAAAGCGCAAATTTGATTCAAATATTTTGTGTTATATATCATTTGAAAGAGCAGATTTAGCATAGTAAATATGTCTAAAAATTTGTGACGTATGTTTATTAGGTCACGTGACAAAGCTCTTTAAAGTTAAAAATTACAATTTTCAAATGGCCATAAAACCGGAAGTTAACATCAGAAATCGGAAATGAATATATCATTTGATAGATCTCGTTAAGGGCAATAACTTTTGTACAGGTCAAAAGGTCATCAAAGGTCAAGGTCACTAGATATGAGCTTTGAAAGTTTCTGTCATTACTGAAATTCTTTGTCCGGAAATAGAAAAAAGTCTAAATCGAAATTAAAAAATTCGCTGTCATAAGTTGGTGGCAATCGACTAAGGATTTCATAGACACCAAAATTGTGCAAATCCGATTATCCCCTGAGGCCCCATTTTGAGTTTTATAAAAATTAGTCACATCAACATGGCGTCTAACATATTACTTCCGGGTCAAATTTTATTATAAATATCTTTTATGATGACAAATCTAACATAATGCAAAAAAACAATTTCAAATATCTCCAAAACTCCAGAAGTTAAAATTTCAAGTTTACAAGCAAATGACGTCAAAACCGGAAGTGATATCAAAATTTTGAAAACACAGTTTTGTTTGCAATAACAATGTCTATATGCCTAGAAGTTTTCATAGCGATCGAAATAAAGTTGTGAAAGTTGAAAAAAGCGTTAAAAAAGAGTTGCAAAATTCAGAGTCAAAAATACAAAATTATAAGTTTTTTAGTGGTAATCGTGTAGAAAAGACATAACTGAAATAAACCAAACAAATTCCATCGAAATCGGTTGAAAATTGTAGGTAAAAATGATAAAAAAACCGAAAATAGACGTTTTGTGATACCTCATTTCCGGTTGGACAAAACTGCGTCATTTAACATTTAAGCCACAATGAGCAGCAAATTATTGTGGGAAATGGTGTCAGACTTAGTGTGACAAGCTTCCTTCATGCCGAAATAGCGAGACCAGAAAACGAAAAAAAAAAAAAACTAGAATCGTGAGACGATACTGGGCAGTGCGCATCCGGTTTCGTCCATGGGTGAAAAATGGCGTTTTCAATCCATACTGCGAAATCTACAGAACATAAAAATCTGCATATAAATTGTTTATATTCGGAAGTGAAAAGTAGAATAACCAGTTCACGTTCGGTAGTAAAAAGTCATCTGATTAAAAAGTCGTTGTTTTTATTAATGTACATTTTTATACATCATTGGAAGTAGAATAGTTAAAGAATATTTATTAATATTATTCATATGCATTATCATACATATGAAAGAAATGAAATGAAATGAATGGAGTTTTACGTCCGACTTTTCTGCACCCATATGGGCTGACTGAAGACGGGCAAACGCCATGCAGTGTGCAATGGGGGAAATTTTGACAGGACAGCGGCATTAGCCTGCTCTTATTTTCGATTTCCAACTGTCGAGGGATTTTAAAGTGCACAGCCAATAGCGCACGGGCCTTGGTTTATTGTCCCATCCGAACGACTAGGCGCTTTTTCCATGTCAGCCCCTCCAACCTGCATCATTGAAAGGGTGAAAATCCGAAGGTATCATCGCGACCCACGCCGGGATTGAACCCTTGACCTTCAGCGAGCAAAAGTCTAACTCATTGTGCCACCGCTGCTCCCTCATATGATAGAGCAAATTCTTGATATGATATATAAATGACATCAGAATACTGAGTGCTAACCTACATACACGTAACTTCGCAGCACAGCTCGTAATTTATCATTTTAACATGAAGTTAGCAAAAATTCTATATTATTATTTTAGAAAACATTTTAATGGTGAACGTTTTTAGACATGCAATTTTAATAAATGACAGAACCAGATTTTTCGAACGGAATTTCTTCTTTTGGCATTGGGTCGTTATCTACTTCTTTTAGACTTTTTGTTTATCTTTTTAGTACATAATTTAAAACGTTAAAAATACAAGGTACAATGTAAGAAAGTCATGTTCAGCACGAGAGTGCAATTGTCAGTTGAAGGGAGAGATCTGCATTTAAACATACAGACAACAAACATTTTTCAGTTGAAGGGAGAAAACTGCATTTAAATATTTTAAAATACTACCTAAAACATTGACCAGTGACGTCATTTGCTTGTAAACTTCAAATTTCAACTTCCTGAGTTTTGAAGATATTTGAAAATTTCTTTTTGCATTATGTTAGAAACTGTCATCATAAAAGATATTTATGATAAAATTTGACCCGGAAGTAATATATCAGGCGCCATGTTGTTGTGAGTAATTTTTATAAAACTCAAAATGGGGCCTCAGGGGATAATCGGATTTACACAATTTTGGTGTCTATGAAATCCTTAGTCGATTGCCACCAACCTTATGACAACGGATTTTTTAATTTCGATTTAGACTTTTTTCTATTTCCGGACAAAGAATTTCAGTAACGACCGAAACTTTCAAGGCTCATATCTAGTGACCTTGACCTTTGATGACCTTTTGACCTGTACAAAAGTTATTGCCCTTAACGAGATCTATCAAATGATATATTCATTTCCGATTTCTGATGTTAACTTCCGGTTTTATCGCCATTTGAAAATTGTAATTTTTAACTTTAAAGAGCTTTGTCACGTGACCTAATAAACATACGTCACAAATTTTTAGACATATTTACTATGCTAAATCTGCTCTTTCAAATGAAATATAACACCAAATATTTGAATCAAAATTGCGCTTTTTAAAACATGCAAATTTTGTGCCATTTTTCATTGTAACTGTGCGTGTTTTTTGGAAACTTGATTTTGATCGATCTGAAAACCTACAAGTAGATAAACAATTTGATAATGAACAAAACAATATTTCTGTATTTTTGATATCACTTCCGGTTTTGACGTCATTTGTTTGTTAACTTGAAATTTAACTTCTGGAGTTCCCGAATTATTTGAAAGTTTCTTTTTGCATCATGTTAGATATGATCATCAGAAAAGATATAAATGATAAAATCCGAACCGGAAGTACTATGTCAGGTGCCATGTTGTTGTGACTTATTCTTATAAAACTCAAAATGGGACCTCGGGGGATAATCTAATTTGCATTATATCGGTGTCTATGAAATCCTTAGTCGATGGCCAACAACCTTGTGCCAACTGATTTTTTAATTTCGATTTCTTTATATTTCTGGAACAAGAATTTTAGTACAGACTGAAACTTTCAAGGCTCATATTTCTACATCTGTTAGTTCAAATGACCAGGAAGTATTATTAGCCTGCTTTCTATAATTAGAAGTAATACACATTGAGATGATCACCCTTTGTAACTATATTTGTCATCATGTGAGAGTCTACGTTGTTGTTTTAAAAAGTATCATTCCCTCAACACATCATACGATTCATTATCAGTATACCAACATCAAGAAAGTTACAATTTACCATATTAATTCTTTTAACGCTTCTCACTGGTCAATGTTTTAGGTAGTATTTTAAAATATTTAAATGCAGTTTTCTCCCTTCAACTGAAAAATGTTTGTTGTCTGTATGTTTAAATGCAGATCTCTCCCTTCAACTGACAATTGCACTCTCGTGCTGAACATGACTTTCTTACATTGTACCTTGTATTTTTAACGTTTTAAATTATGTACTAAAAAGATAAACAAAAAGTCTAAAAGAAGTAGATAACGACCCAATGCCAAAAGAAGAAATTCCGTTCGAAAAATCTGGTTCTGTCATTTATTAAAATTGCATGTCTAAAAACGTTCACCATTAAAATGTTTTCTAAAATAATAATATAGAATTTTTGCTAACTTCATGTTAAAATGATAAATTACGAGCTGTGCTGCGAAGTTACGTGTATGTAGGTTAGCACTCAGTATTCTGATGTCATTTATATATCATATCAAGAATTTGCTCTATCATATGAGGGAGCAGCGGTGGCACAATGAGTTAGACTTTTGCTCGCTGAAGGTCAAGGGTTCAATCCCGGCGTGGGTCGCGATGATACCTTCGGATTTTCACCCTTTCAATGATGCAGGTTGGAGGGGCTGACATGGAAAAAGCGCCTAGTCGTTCGGATGGGACAATAAACCAAGGCCCGTGCGCTATTGGCTGTGCACTTTAAAATCCCTCGACAGTTGGAAATCGAAAATAAGAGCAGGCTAATGCCGCTGTCCTGTCAAAATTTCCCCCATTGCACACTGCATGGCGTTTGCCCGTCTTCAGTCAGCCCATATGGGTGCAGAAAAGTCGGACGTAAAACTCCATTCATTTCATTTCATTTCTTTCATATGTATGATAATGCATATGAATAATATTAATAAATATTCTTTAACTATTCTACTTCCAATGATGTATAAAAATGTACATTAATAAAAACAACGACTTTTTAATCAGATGACTTTTTACTACCGAACGTGAACTGGTTATTCTACTTTTCACTTCCGAATATAAACAATTTATATGCAGATTTTTATGTTCTGTAGATTTCGCAGTATGGATTGAAAACGCCATTTTTCACCCATGGACGAAACCGGATGCGCACTGCCCAGTATCGTCTCACGATTCTAGTTTTTTTTTTTTTTCGTTTTCTGGTCTCGCTATTTCGGCATGAAGGAAGCTTGTCACACTAAGTCTGACACCATTTCCCACAATAATTTGCTGCTCATTGTGGCTTAAATGTTAAATGACGCAGTTTTGTCCAACCGGAAATGAGGTATCACAAAACGTCTATTTTCGGTTTTTTTATCATTTTTACCTACAATTTTCAACCGATTTCGATGGAATTTGTTTGGTTTATTTCAGTTATGTCTTTTCTACACGATTACCACTAAAAAACTTATAATTTTGTATTTTTGACTCTGAATTTTGCAACTCTTTTTTAACGCTTTTTTCAACTTTCACAACTTTATTTCGATCGCTATGAAACTTCTAGGCATATAGACATTGTTATTGCGAACAAAACTGTGTTTTCAAAATTTTGATATCACTTCCGGTTTTGACGTCATTTGCTTGTAAACTTGAAATTTTAACTTCTGGAGTTTTGGAGATATTTGAAATTGTTTTTTTGCATTATGTTAGATTTGTCATCATAAAAGATATTTATAATAAAATTTGACCCGGAAGTAATATGTTAGACGCCATGTTGATGTGACTAATTTTTATAAAACTCAAAATGGGGCCTCAGGGGATAATCGGATTTGCACAATTTTGGTGTCTATGAAATCCTTAGTCGATTGCCACCAACTTATGACAGCGAATTTTTTAATTTCGATTTAGACTTTTTTCTATTTCCGGACAAAGAATTTCAGTAATGACAGAAACTTTCAAAGCTCATATCTAGTGACCTTGACCTTTGATGACCTTTTGACCTGTACAAAAGTTATTGCCCTTAACGAGATCTATCAAATGATATATTCATTTCCGATTTCTGATGTTAACTTCCGGTTTTATGGCCATTTGAAAATTGTAATTTTTAACTTTAAAGAGCTTTGTCACGTGACCTAATAAACATACGTCACAAATTTTTAGACATATTTACTATGCTAAATCTGCTCTTTCAAATGATATATAACACAAAATATTTGAATCAAATTTGCGCTTTTTAAAACTTGCAAATTTTGTGCCAATTTTCATTGTAACTGTGCGTGTTTTTTGGAAATTTGATTTTGATCGATCTGAAAACTTACAAGTAGATAAACAATTTGATAATGAACAAAACAATATTTCTGAAATTTTGATATCACTTCCGGTTTTGACGTCATTTGTTTGTAAACTTGAAATTCTAACTTCTGGAGTGCCCGAATTATTTGAAAGTTTCTTTTTGCATCATGTTAGAAATAGTCATCAGAAAAGATATAGATAAAATCCGACCCGAAAGTACTATGTCAGGTGCCATATTGTTGTGACTAATTTTTATAAAACTCAAAATGGGACCTCAGGGGATAATCTAATTTACATTATATCGGTGTCTATGAAATCCTTAGTCGATGGCCAACAACCTTGAGGCAACTGATTTTTTTAATTTCGATTTCTTTGTATTTCTGGAACAATAATTTTAATTTAGACTGAAACTTTCAAAGCTATTTCTAAATCAATTGGTTCAAATGACCAGGAAGTACTATTAGCTTCTAATAAGTGTAACACACCTCGAGAGGATCATTTTTTATTACTATATCTGACAATATGTAAGAAACTACGCTGTAGTATTACAACGTATCATTCCCTCAGCACATCATACGATACATGATCAATATACCAACATCTAGAAAGTTACAATTTACCATAGTGTTTCTTTTAACGCTTCTCACTGGTCAGAGTAGTATTTTAAAATGTTCAAATGCAGTTTTCTCCCTTCAAATGAAAAATGTTTGTTGTCTGTATGCTTAAATGCAGTTCTCTCCCTTCAACTGACAATTGCTTAACATGAATTTCTTACATTGTAACTTGTATTTTTAACGTTTTAAATTGTGTACTAAAAAGATAAACAAAAAGTCTAAAAGAAGTAGATAACGATCCAACGCCAAAAGAAGAAAATCAGTTCTAAAAATCTGGTTCTGTCATTTATTAAAATTGCATGTCTAAAAACGTTGACCATTAAAATGTTTTCTAAAAAAATAATAATATAGAATTTTTGCTAAGTTCATGTTAAAATGCTCATAGCCGTAGGGGCCCACGACTCAACAGGGGGCAGACTGACTGTTTGCCCGAATTTTACCGAATTTTAATGATATTTTGCCCGATTTCGCGAATTTTTTGCCCGAAAGCATAATATTTAGGGGGGCAGCTGCCCCCCCCCCCCCCCTGCCCCCCTGTCTCCTACGGCTATGAAAATGCTAATTTACGAGCTGTGCTGCGAACTTACGTGTATGGAGGTTAGCACTCAGTATTCTGATGTCATATACATATATCTTATCAACAATTGGCTCTATCACATTTAGGGAGCAGCGGTGGCACAGTGAGTTAGACTTTTGCTCGCTGAAGGTCCAGGGTTCAACCTCGGCATGGGTCGAGATGATGCCTTCGGATTTTTCAACCCGGTTTCACTCTTTCAATGATGCAGGTCGGAGGGGCTGACATGGAAAAAGCGCCTAGTTGTTCGGATGGGACAATAAACCAAGGCTCGTGCGCTATTGGCTGTGCACGTTAAAAACCCCTCGACAATTGGAAATCGATTCTTTTCGGTTATTCTACTTTTCACTCTCGAATATAAACAATTTATATGCCGATTTTTATGTTCTGTAAATTTCGCAATTTGGATTGAAAATGTAACTTTTCACCCATGGACGAAACCTGATGCGCACTGCTCGGTACCGTCGTACGGTTCTAGTTTCAATTTTTATTTCAATCGTTCTGAAAACTTACAGTTAGATAGACAATTTAATGGCGAACAAGAATATGTTCTCAAAATTTCGATATCACTTCCGGTTTTGACGTCATCGGCTCTCAAAGTTGAAATTTCAACTTCCGGAAGTTTGAAGATATTCGAAAAATAATTTTTGCAGTATGTTTGTTATGTGGACACAAACGTATACAAATGATAAAATTTGAACCTAATGTGACAGATCAGTCGCCATCTCGAAATGGTATATTTTTATAAAACGTAAAATGGGGCCTCGGGGTGCAATGGAATTTGCATAATTTAGATGTCTATGCAATCTACAGTCGATTGCTACCAAAACATAGGAAGCCGATTTTTGAATTTCAAATCTGAATTGTTCTTATTTCCGGTTAAAATGAATCAGTAATTACCTAAACTTTCAAGGACCATATTTCGTGACCTTGACCTTTCCGGACTTAGTGACCTATACAAAAATTATTTCCCTTGATGGTATGTAGCCAATGATATATTTTTTCAGATGCCCAACGTTTACTTCCGGTTTCACAGCCGTTTGAAAATTGAATTTTTTTACTTTAAACAACCCTACCACGTGACCTAATTTACATATGTATTATTTTCTTTAAATGTCTTACTATGCCCCGTCTTCTCTTTCAAATGATATACAACACAACAAAATTTCACCTTTTAAAGTTTTGCGCCAATTTCCATTCAAGTGTGCGTGTTTTTTCCAAATTTTGAAGACATTTAAATATCGAACTAAGATCTATTTTCAAAATTTCATTATCACTTCCGGTTTAGACGTCATTCGGTTTTTAATTTGAAAATACAACTTCCGGAATTCTTAAGATATTTGAATTTTTTTTACAAATGCAATCATAAAAGCTTAGAAAGAAGTAAAGGATCAGTCGCCATATTGAACTGACCTGTTTTTGTGAAACGAAAAATGGGGCATCAGGGTTAAATGGGATTTGTGTAAATTTGATGTTAACTTATTCAGCAAAGGACTACTTACAAAATATGTTTCAAAATAAGTTTGAAGGCCGATTTAGCGTAACCCTGACCTTTGTTGACTTTATGACCCACACAAAAGTTAATGCCCTTGTCAAGATCTATCCATTGATATATTCATTTTTGTTGGCTTATGATTTCCTCCGGTTTTATAGCCATTTGGAATTTGTGATCTTTAACTTAAAACAGCTGTGTCACGTGACATAATTCGTCTAAACACATGCTATTGTCAAAACAGTTGAAGGGAGAGAACTAACAAATCGTAAATCTTTTAATTATTCAGACCACAAAAGTTACCATTCATCTTAATAAGGAAATCTCAATTTAACTTTTCTAATGATCATTATTCATAATCATTTGGTAAATGCCTTATGATTTATGAAAGAAATTCAGGATGACGCACTGCTCAGCGCCGTTTTGGTACGGCTCTAGTTGCAGGGCGTACTTTACAAGTACGCCATGCTTTGTTTTGCAAATGATTATTCTTTTTTTTTTTTTTTTTGCAGTGCGTTCGATTCTCGAACGCACTGCATTGTTTTGCAATTTTTTTTTTGCAGTGCGTTCGATAATCGAACGCACTGCATTGTTTTGCAAACGGCTATTTTTTGCAGTGCGTTCGATAATCGAACGCACTGCATTGTTTTGCAAACGGCTATTTTTTTTTTTTTTTTTTCGAATTTTACACTCGCTATTTTAGTAAGAAAGCAACATGCCACATACAGATTTGTTCTATTCCCTACGATAAATTGTTGACCATCAACTATTAAATATAAATTGGTGCCATTTTGACAAACCGGAAATGAGGTAGAACAAAAAACACAATTTTGGTTTTTGGAATCTCACAGCTCTATTTTTGATCCGATTTTTATCAAACTGTTTTGAACTGTTTTCTATAACTGTGCACTACTAAATAAAAGTTTTAAACCTCTCCAATTTTGTCTTTTAGTTGTCTATTTCCTTAATTTTAATTTTTGCGTTTTTTTCAACTTCTACAATTTTATTTCGTTCGATCTGCAAATTTGCAGGTGTATAGACATTTTGATTCTGAATAAAATGCAGTTTCCAAAATTTTGATACCACTTCCGGTTATGACGTAATTAGCTTGCAAATTTAAAATTTCAACTTCCGTAATTTTGAAGATATATGAAATTTGTTTTTTGCATTGTGTTACAATTTGTAATAACAACAATTTGAAATAAAAAAATCCGACCCGGAAGTAACAGATCATCCGCCATTTTGATATGAGTAACTTTTGTAAAATTAAAAATGGGGCCTCAGGGTTATGAGCGGCATCCGTAACTTTAGTATTTTTGGAAACTACAATAGATTGCTAAAAAAGTCTAGGCGCCGATTTTTTAATTTTGATTTCAATTTTTTTTTTATTTTCGTTTTGATTTTTTATGCAATTACTAAAACTTTCAAGGCTCATATCTTTTGACCTTGACCTTTGGTGACCTTTGTACCTGAACAAAAGTTATTGCCCTTGATGAAATCTATCCAATGATGTATTCATGTTTGTGATCCGATGTATACTTCCGGTTTTATAGGCAATTGAAATTTGTGATTTTTTACTTTAAACAGCCCTGTCACGTGACCTAGCGTAAATACGTCAAAAATGATTTAACAATCATATTATGCGCAATTTGCTCTTTCCAATGATGTACGACAATATAAACTTAAATTAAAATTGCACGATTTAAAATTTGAACATTTTGTGCAAATTTCCATTGTAACTGTGCGTGTTTTTTTCAAATTTTATTTCAATCGATCTGAAAATTTACAGATGGAAAGATATTTCGATTGCAATCCAAATTCTGTTTCCGAAAAATTGATACCACTTCCGGTTTTGACGTAATTAGGTTGTAAATTTGAAATTTCAACTTCCGGAATTTTGAATATATTTGAAATTTGTTTTTTTGCAATATTTAACATTATGGTATATCAACAATTTGAAATAAAAAAATTCAACCCGGAAGTTACAAATCGGCCGCCATATTGATATTACTAACTTTTGTAAAACTCAAAATGGGGCCTCAGGCTTATGAGCGGAATTCGTAACTTTGATATTTTTGGAAACTACAGTCGATTGCATTCAAAGCATTGTTAATCGATTTTTGATCTTCCGTTTTGCCTTTCTTGAATTTCCGTTTTATTTTTTTCAGTAATTACAAAAACTTTCAAGACTCATACCTCGTAACCTTGACCTTTGGTGACATTGTGACCTGAACAAAAGTTTTTGCCCTCGATGAGATCTATCCGACTATGTATTCATATTTGTTGTCCGATGTATACTTCCGGTTTTGTAAGCAATTCAAATTTGCGATTTTTGACTTTACAAGTAACATCCAAGGTTTCGCTAGTTGTGGTAGCTTTCTTTGTCTAGAAATAATACCAATACAGACAGTTTTAAAAACAGTTTTTAAGTAATTCCAAAACTGTTACGCACTGCTCAGAACCATGCAAAGCCTATGGATCTAGTTTTTTTTTTTTTTCGAATTTTACACTCGCTATTTTAGTAAGAAGGCGACATGCTACATACAGATTTGTTCAATTCCCTACGATAAATTGTTGACCATGAACTTTTAAATATAAATTGGTGCCATTTTTACAAACCGGAAATGAGGTAGAACAAAAAACACAATTTTGGTTTTTTCAATCTTACAGCTCTATTTTTGATCCGATTTTTATCAAACTGTTTTGAACTGTTTTCTATAACTGTGCGCTACTAAATAAAAGTTTTAAACTTCTCCAATTTTGACTTTTAGTTGACTATTTTCTTAATTTTAATTTTTGCGTTTTTTTCAACTTCTACAATTTTATTTCGTTCGATCTGCAAATTTGCAGGCGTATAGACATTTTGATTCTAAACAAAATGCAGTTTTCAAAATTTTGATACCACTTCCGGTTTTTACGTAATTAGCTTTCAAATTTAAAATTTCAACTTCCGGAAATTTGAAGATATTTGAAATTAGTTTTTTGCAATGTGTTACAATTTGATATAACAACAATTTGAAATAAAAAAAATCCGACCCGGAAGTAACAGATCATCCACCATTTTAATATGAGTAACTTTGATAAAATTAAAAATGGGGCCTCAGGGTTATGGGCGGAATCCGTAACTTCAGTATTTTTGGAAACTACAGTCGATTGCTAAAAAAGTCTAGGCGCCGATTTTTGGATTTTGATTTTAATTTTTTTTTTATTTTCATTTTGATTTTTTATGCAATTACTAAAACTTTCAAGTCTCATATCTTTTGACCTTGACCTTTGGTGACCTTGGTACCTGAACAAAAGTTATTGCCCTTGATTAAATCTATCCAATGATGTATTCATGTTTGTGATCCGATGTATACTTCCGGTTTTATAGGCAATTGAAATTTGTGATTTTTGACTTTAAACAGTCCTGTCACGTGACCTAGCGTAAATACGTCAAAAATGATTAAACAATCATATTATGCGTAATTTGATCTTTCCAATGATGTACGACAATATACACTTAAATAAAAATTGCACGATTTAAAATTTGAACATTTTGTGCAAATTTCCATTGTAACTGTGCGTGTTTTTTTCAAATTTTATTTCCATCGATCTGAAAATTTACAGATGGAAAGATATTTCGATTGCAATCCAAAATCTGTTTTCGAAAAATTGTTACCACTTTCGGTTTTGACGTAATTGTCTTGTAAATTTGAAATTTCAACTTCCGGAATTTTGAATATATTTGAAATTTGTTTTTTGCAATATTTAACATTATGGTATATCAATAATTTGAAACAAAAAAATTTAACCCGGAAGTTACAAATCGGCCGCCATATTGATATGACTAACTTTTGTAAAACTCAAAATGGGGCCTCAGGGTTATGAGCGGAATTCGTAACTTTGATATTTTTGGAAACTACAGTCGATTGCATTCATAGCATTGTTAATCGATTTTTGATCTTCTGTTTTGCCTTTCTTGCATTTCTGTTTTATTTTTTTCAGTAATTACAAAAACTTTCAAGACTCACACCTCGTGACCTTGACCTTTGGTGACATTGTGACCTGAACCAAAGTTTTTGCCCTCGATGGGATCTATCTGACTATGTATTCATATTTGTTGTCCGATGTAAACTTCCGGTTTTGTAAGCTATTCAAATTTGCGTTTTTTGACTTTACAAGTAACATCCAAGGTTTCGCTAGTTGTGGTAGCTTTCTCTGTCTAGAAATAATACCAATACAGACCCTTTTAAAAACAGTTTTTAAGTAATTCCAAAACTGTTACGCACTGCTCAGAACCATGCAAAGCCTATGGATCTAGTTTTTTTTTTTTTTCGTTTTCTGGTCTCGCTATTTCGCTATGAAGGGAGCTTGTCACGCACAATCTGACACGATTTCCCACGATAAACTGCTGCTCATTGTGGCTTAGAGGGTAAATGACGCAGTTTTGTCCAACCGGAAATGAGGTATGACAAAACGTGTATTTTCGGTTTTTTATCATTTTAACTTACAATTTTCAACCGATTTTGATGAATATTTTTTTTGTTTATTTCCGTTGTGTCTTTTCTACACGATAACCACTTAAAAAGTTATAATTGTTGACTTTTGACCCTGAATTTTGAAACTATTTTTTGACGTTTTTTTCAACTTCCACAGTTTTATTTCGATCACTATGAAAACTTCTTGGCATATAGACATTGTTAATGCGAACAAAAATGTGTTTTCAAAATTTTGATATCACTTCCGGTTTTGACGTCATTTGCTTGTAAACTTCAAATTTCAACTTCCGGAGTTTTGAAGATATTTGAAAATTTCTTTTTGCATTATGTTAGAAATTGTCATTATGAAAGATATTTATGATAAAATTTGACCCGGAAGTAATATGTCAGGCGCCATGTTGTTGTGAGTAATTTTTATAAAACTCAAAATGGGGCCTCAGGGGATAATTGGATTTGCACAATTTTGGTGTCTATTTAATCCTTAGTCGATTGCCACCAACCTTATGACAGCGGATTTTTGAGTTTCGATTTAGACTTGTTTCTATTTCCGGACAAAGAATTTCAGTAATGACCGAAACTTTCAAGGCTCATATCTAGTGACCTTGACCTTTAATGACCCTTTGACCTGTACAAAAGTTATTGCCCTTAACGAGATCTATCAAATGATATATTCATTTCCGATTTCTGATGTTAACTTCCGGTTTTATCGCCATTTGAAAATTGTAATTTTTAACTTTAAAGAGCTTTGTCACGTGACCTAATAAACATACGTCACAATTTTTTAGACATATTTCCTACGCTAAATCTGCTTATTCAAATGATATATAACACAAAATATTGAATCAAAATTGCGCTTTTTAAAACTTGAAAATTTTGTGCCAATTTTCATTGTAACTGTGCGTGTTTTTTGGAAATTTGATTTTGATCGATCTGAAAACTTACAAGTAGATAAACAATTTTATAATGAACAAAACAATATTTCTGAAATTTTGATATCACTTCCGGTTTTGACGTCATTTGTTTGTAAACTTGAAATTCTAACTTCTGGAGTTCCCAAATTACTTAAAGTTTCTTTTTGCATCATGTTAGAAATGGTCATCAGAAACGATATAAATGATAAATCCGACCCGGAAGTACTATGTCAGGTGCCATGTTGTTGTGACTTATTTTTATAAAACTCAAAATGGGACCTCAGGGGATAATCTGCATTTGCATAATATCGGTGTGTATGAAATCCTTAGTCGATGGCCAACAGCCTTGTGCCAACTGATTTTTTAATTTCGATTTCTTTATGTTTCTGGAACAAGAATTTCACTATAGACTGACATTTTCAAGGCTCATATTTCTTAATCTATTAGTTCAAATGACCAGGAAGTATTCTTAGCCTGAAAGCTTCAGATAGGTGTTACACACCTCGATAGGATCATTCTTTGATACTATATCTGACATGTGAGAGTCTACGTTGTTATATTACAACATATCATTCACTCAGCACATCATACGATTAATGGTCAGTATGACAACATCTAGAATTTACCATATTGTTTCTTTTAACGCTTCTCACTGGTCAATGTTTTTAAAATGTTTAAATGCAGTTTTCTCCCTTCAACTGAAAAATGTTTGTTGTCTGTATGTTTAAATGCAGTTCTCTCCCTTCAACTGACAATTGCACTCTCAATGCTTAACATGACTTTCTTACATTGTAACTTGTATTTTTAACGTTTTAAATTATGTACTAAAATTATCAACAAAAACTCTAAAAGAAGTAGATAACGATCCAATGCCAAAAAAAGAAAATCCGTTCTAGAAATCTGGTTCTGTCATTTATTAAAAAACAAGTTTTGAAATTGACTGTCTAAAAACGTTGACCATTTAAATGTTTTCTAAAAAATAATATTATAGAATTTTTACCAAGAATATGTCAAAATGATGATTTAAGAACTGTGCTGCAAGCTTTCTTGTATGGAGGTTAGCACTCAGTAATCTGATGTCATCTATATGTCATATCAAGAATGGGCTCAGTGGCACAGTGAGTTAGACGCTTGCTCACTAAGATGAAGGTCCAGGGTTAATTCCCGGCATGGGTCGAGATGATGCCTGCGGATATTTCAACCCGGTTTCACCCTCTCTATGATGCATGTCACATGGGCTGACATGGTAAAAGCGCCTAGTCGTTCGGATGGAACAATAAACCAAGGTCCCGTTCTCTATTGGCTGTGCACGTTAAAAACCCCTCGACAGTTGGAAATCGAAAATAAGAGCAGACAAATGCCACTGTCCTGGCAAAATTTCCCTCATTGCACACTACATGGCGTTTGCTCGTCCTCAGTCAGTCCATATAGGTGCAGAAAAGTCGGACGTAAAACTCCATTCATTTAATTTTTTTCATATGTATGATAATGCATATGAAAAATATTAATAAATATTTTTTAACTATTTTAATTCCTATGATGTATAAAAATGTACATATGACATTTCACTACCGAACGTGAACTGTTTATTCTACTTTTCACTCCCGAATATAAACAATTTATATGCCGATTTTTATGTTCTGTAAATTTCGCAGTATGGATTGAAAACGCCATTTTTCACCCATGGACGAAACCGGATGCGCACTGCCCAGTATCGTCTCACGATTCTAGTTGCAGTGCGTTCGATTTCGAACGCACTGCTTTGTTTCCAGAATGTTTTTTTTTTTTTGCAGTGCGTTCGATAATCGAACGCACTGCATTGTTTTGCAAACGGCTATTTTTGCAGTGCGTTCGATAATCGAACGCACTGCATTGTTTTGCAAACGGCTATTTTTTGCAGTGCGTTCTAGCGAACGCACTGCTTTGTTTTGCAAATGACTTTTTTTTTTTTTTTTTTTTTTTTTTTTTTTTTCACTTTCTGGTCAGAGCGCCCAGCCAAAACTACACATGCCACATATAATCTCTCAAGATTTCCCACGATAATCTACTGCTCGGTATTGTTTAAATGTAAAATGACGCATGCCCTACCAACCGGAAATGAGGTATGAGAACATATGGGTTTTGATGTTTTGGCCATTATCTCCTTTATTTTTCAACCGATTATGATCGGACTGACTTTGCATATTTCTCTAATCGATTGTCCACGAGACAAAAGTTTAACAATATCATTTTGAGAAAAATCGTGCTGACTTTTGGAGCACTTTTTCTTGACCACTTTTTCAACTTTTGCAATTTTATATTGATCAACCTGAAAACTTACAGATTTATAGACATTTAACTTGCGAGCAATTAACAATTTTCAAAATTTCGATATCACTTCCGGTTTTGACGTCATTCGCTCTCAAAGTTGAAATTTCAACTTCCGGAATTTTGAAGATATTCGAAAAATTCATTTTGCAATATGTTTGTTATGTAGACTCAAAATTATACAAATCATAAAATTTGACCCGGATGTAACAGATCAGGCGCCATCTTGAAATAGTATATTTTCATAAAACGCAAAATGGGGCCTCAGGGTGTGATGGAATTTGCATAATTTTTATGTCTATGTAATCAACAGTCGACTGCGACCAAAACATGGGAAGCCAATTTTTGAATTTCAATTCTGAATTTTTCTGATTTCCGGTAAAAATAAATCAGTAATTGTCAAAACTTTCAAGGCCCATATTTTGTGACCTTGACCTTTTGTGACTTTGTGACCTGTACAAAAGTTATTGCCCTTGATTAGATGTATCCAATGACATATTTTTTTCAGATGCCCAATGGTTACTTCCGGTTTTATAGCCGTTTGAAAATTGTAATTTTTAACTTTAAACAGCCCTACCACGTGACCTAATTTACATATGTCTTATTTTCTTTCACCGTCGTACTATGCTATGTCTGCTCTTTCCAATGATATACGACACAATATATTTGAATCAAAATTCCGCCTTTTAAAGTTTGAAAAATTTGTGTCAATTTCCATTGAAACTGTGCGTGTTTTTTTCAATTTTTATTTCGATCGTTCTGAAAACTTACAGGTAGATAGACATTTTGATGGCGAACAAAAATATGTTTTCAAAATTTTGATATCACTTCCGGTTTTGAAGTTATTGGCTCTCAAAGTCGAAATTTCAACTTCCGGAATTTTGATGATATTCGAAAAATTCTTTTTGCAGTATGTTTGTAATGTAGACACAAAAGTATGCAATTGATAAAATTTGACCCGGATGTAACAGATCAGTCGTCATCTTGAAATGGTACATTTTTATAAAAGGCAAAATGGGGCCTCATGGTGTTATAGAATTTGCATAATTAAGATTTCTATGGAATCTACAGTCAATTGCTACCAAAACATGAGATGCCGATTTTTGAATTTCAATTCTGATTCATTTTAATTTCCGGTTAAAATAAATCAGTGATTGTCAACATTTTAAAGGCATATATCTCGTGACCTTGACCTTCGGTGACCATGTGACCTGAAAAAATTCATTGGCATTAATGTTACCTATGCACGGATACTTTCATTTAGGTTTTCCGATATTTACTTCCGGTTTTATATCCATTTGAAAATTGCAGTTTTTAGCTTTAAAGAGCTCTGACACGTGACCTAATTCATGTACGTCACAAATTCTTTCACAATCTAATTATGCTAAATCTACTTTTTCAATTATATACAACACAATATTTTAAAATCAAAATAGCGCCTTTTGAATTTTGGAAAATTAGTTATTCCATCTGCTTGTAAAATATTAAATTCAAATTTCAGTTGAAGGGAGACTACTACATTTTGACATAAAGCTGCGTTTGGGCGATCGCCCTCTCCCATTAACTTGCGTTTGGGCGATAAGTTATCATTAATGTACTTTTTTTTACATTTTAACTGTTTTAAAAGAAACATTAATATGTGTTTTCTTTGAACGAATTATGTATTGATAAAATTCGATCTGTATTTCAAACTATGAAGTATGAATACTGTGCAGTCCGTTTCTAAATTGAGATTTGGCTCTTTCATGTGTCCTTTCTTGCACTTTAGAACTTATATACAAATCTTAGAAATTCTGTGATATGCGTTTTCCACTGATGTATATCAAACTGTGATTACGCTTTTTTTTAATCAGATGACTTTTCACTACCGAACATGAAATGTTTATTTCACTTTTGACTACCGTGTGTAAACTGGTTATTCTACTTTACACTACCGAATTCAAAATTGTGCGTTTTAAAATTGTGTACCTTCTGCATTTTAATGTAAAACAATCTTTCTTCTGTAAACCTGACATCATGGATTGAAAGATGTCACTTTTCACCAATGGACGAAACCGGATGCGCACTGCATGGTACCATTCATGGTTCTAGTTTTTTTTTTTTTTCGAATTTTACACTCGCTATTTTAGTAAGAAGGCAACATGCCACATACAGATTTGTTCAATTCCCTACGATAAATTGTTGACCATCAACTATTAAATATAAATTGGTACCATTTTGACAAACCGGAAATGAGGTAGAACAAAAAACACTGTTTTAGTTTTTGGAATCTCACAGCTCTATTTTTGATCCGATTTTTATCAAACTGTTTTGAACTGTTTTTTATAACTGTGCGCTACTAAATAAAAGTTTTAAACTTCTCAAATTTTGACTTTAAGTTGCCTATTTTCTTAATTTTAATTTTTGCGTTTTTTTCAACTTCTTTAATTTTATTTCGATCGATCTGCAAATTTGCAGGTGGATAGACATTTTGATTCCAAACAAAATGCAGTTTTCAAAATTTTGATACCACTTCCGGTTATGACGTAATTAGCATGCAAATTTAAAATTTCGACTTCCGGAATTTTGAAGATATTTGAAATTTTTTTTTTGCAATGTGTTGCGATTTGTTATAACAACCATTTGAAATAAAAAAATCCGACCCGGAAGTAACAGATCATCCGCCATTTTGATGTGAGTAACTTTTGTAAAATTAAAAATGGGGCCTCAGGGTTATGAGCGGCATCCGTAACTTAAGTATTTTTGGAAACTACAATAGATTGCTAAAAATGTCTAGGCGCCGATTTTTGAATTTTGATTTCAATTTTTTTTTTATTTTCGTTTTGATTTTTTATGCAATTACTAAAACTTTCAAGGCTCATATCTTTTGACCTTGACCTTTGGTGACCTTGGTACCTGAACAAAAGTTATTGCCCTTGATGAAATCTATCCAATGATGTATTCATGTTTGTGATCCGATGTATACTTCCGGTTTTATAGGCAATTGAAATTTGTGATTTTTGACTTTAAACAGTCCTGTCACGTGACCTAGCGTAAATACGTAAAAAATTATTTAACAGTCATATTATGCGTGATTTGCTCTTTCCAATGATGTACGACAATATACACTTAAATTAAAATTGCACGATTTAAAATTTGAACATTTTGTGCAAATTTCCATTGTAACTGTGCGTGTTTTTTTCAAATTTTATTTCAATCGATCTGAAAATTTACAGATGGAAAGATATTTCGATTGCAATCCAAAATCTGTTTTCGAAAAATTGATACCACTTCCGGTTTTGACGTAATTAGCTTGTAAATTTGAAATTTCAACTTCCGGAATTTTGAATATATTTGAAATTTGTTTTTTGCAACATTTAACATTATGGTACATCAACAATTTGAAATAAAAAAATTTAACCCGGAAGTTACAAATCGGCCGCCATATTGATATGACTAACTTTTTTAAAACTCAACATGGGGCCTCAGGGTTATGAGCGGAATTCGTAACTTTGATATTTTTGGAAACTACAGTCGTTTGCATTCATAGCATTGTTATTATTGTTAATCGATTTTTGATCTTCCGTTTTGCCTTTCTTGCACTTCCGTTTTATTTTTTTCAGTAATTACCAAAACTTTCAGGGCTCATATCTCGTGACCTTGACCTTTGGTGACATTGTGACCTGAACTAAAGTTTTTGCACTCCATGAGATCTATCCGACTATGTATTCATATTTAAAGTCCGATGTATACTTCCGGTTTTGTAAGCAAATCAAATTTGCGATTTTTTACTTTACAAGTAACATCCAAGGTTTCGCTAGTTGTGGTAGCTTTCTTTGTCTAGAAATAATACCAATACAGACCCTTTTAAAAACAGTTTTTAATTAACTCCTAAACTGTTACGCACTGCTCAGAACCATGCAAAGCCAATGGATCTAGTTTTTTTTTTTTTTTCGAATTTTACACTCGCTATTTTAGTAAGAAGGCAACATGCCACATACAGATTTGTTCAATTCCCTACGATAAATTGTTGACCATGAACTTTTAAATATAAATTGGTGCCATTTTGACAAACCGGAAATGAGGTAGAACAAAAAACACAATTTTGGTTTTTTCAATCTTACAGCTCTATTTTTGATCCGATTTTTATCAAACTGTTTTGAACTGTTTTCTATAACTGTGCGCTACTAAATAAAAGTTTTAAACTTCTCCAATTTTGACTTTTAGTTGACTATTTTCTTAATTTTAATTTTTGCGTTTTTTTCAACTTCTACAATTTTATTTTGTTCGATCTGCAAATTTGCAAGCGTATAGACATTTTGATTCTAAACAAAATGCAATTTTCAAAATTTTGATACCACTTCCGGTTTTTAAGTAATTAGCTTGCAAATTTAAAATTTCAACTTCCGGAAATTTGAAGATATTTGAAATTTGTTTTTTGCAATGTGTTACAATTTGATATAACAACAATTTGAAATAAAAAAATCCGACCCGGAAGCAACAGATCATCCGCCATTTTGATATGAGTAACTTTTATAAAATTAAAAATGGGGCCTCAGGGTTATGGGCGGAATCCGTAACTTCAGTATTTTTGGAAACTACAGTCGATTGCTAAAAAAGTCTAGGCGCCGATTTTTGGATTTTGATTTTAATTTTTTTTTTATTTTCGTTTTGATTTTTTATGAAATTACTAAAACTTTCAAGGCTCATATCTTTTGACCTTGACCTTTTGTGACCTTGGTACCTGAACAAAAGTTATTGCCCTTGATGAAATCTATCCAATGATGTATTCATGTTTGTGATCCGATGTATACTTCCGGTTTTATAGGCAATTGAAATTTGTGATTTTTTACTTTAAACAGTCCTGTCACGTGACCTAGCGTAAATACGTCAAAAATGATTAAATAATCATATTATGCCTAATTTGCACTTTCCAATGATGTACGACAATATACACTTAAATAAAAATTGGACGATTTAAAATTTAAACATTTTGTGCAAATTTCCATTGTAACTGTGCGTGTTTTTTCAAATTTTATTTCAATCGATCTGAAAATTAACAGATGGAAAGATATTTCGATTGCGATCCAAAATCTGTTTTCGAAAAATTGATACCACTTCCGGTTTTGACGTAATTGTCTTGTAAATTTGAAATTTCAACTTCCGGAATTTTGAATATATTTGAAATTTGTTTTTTGCAATATTTAACATTATGGTATATCAACAATTTGAAACAAAAAAATTTAACCCGGAAGTTACAAATCGGCCGCCATATTGATATGACTAACTTTTGTAAAACTCAAAATGGGGCCTCAGGGTTATGAGCGGAATTCGTAACTTTGATATTTTTGGAAACTACAGTCGATTGCATTCATAGCATTGTTAATCGATTTTTGATCTTCTGTTTTGCCTTTCTTGCATTTCTGTTTTATTTTTTTCAGTAATTACAAAAACTTTCAAGACTCACACCTCGTGACCTTGACCTTTGGTGACATTGTGACCTGAACAAAAGTTTTTGCCCTCGATGAGATCTATCCGACTATATATTCATATTTGTTGTCCGATGTATACTTCCGGTTTTGTAAGCCATTCAAATTTGCGATTTTTGACTTTACAAGTAACATCCAAGGTTTCGCTAGTTGTGGTGGTAGCTTTCTCTGTCTAGAAATAATACCAATACAGACCATTTTAAAAACAGTTTTTAAGTAATTCCAAAACTGTTACGCACTGCTCAGAACCATGCAAAGCCTATGGATCTAGTTTTTTTTTTTTTTTTTTTCTTCAAATTCTGGTCAGAGCGCCCAGCCAAAACTGTAAATGCCACATATGCATTGATGCAATTTCTCTTATGTACTCGAAAAACTAAATTTTTTAAATGTAATTTGATGCATTTTTGTCTAACCGGAAATGACGTAGGGCACGAAAGTGTATTTTAGAATTTTTCATTTCACGGCTCTATTTTTCATCCGATTTTACTCGGATTTTTTTAGGTTACTTCTTTAAACTAATGTCTACAATACGGCTTCTTCAAGTAATTGAAAATTTTTACTTTTGTCCCTAACTTTGTTTAGTTTTAATTATAAAAAATTTTCAACTTCTACAATTTTATTTCGATGAATCTGAAAATATACATGCATATAGGCATATGGATTGTGAACAAAATGCAAGTTTCAAAATTTCGATATCACTTCCGGTTTTGACGTAAATGGCTCTTAAAGTTAAAATTTCAACTTCCGGAATTTTGAAGATATGTAAAAATGGTTTTCGGAAATATGATTGAAATGACAATTCAAAAACAATGAATTAAAAAAAATTGACCCGGAAGTAAAAAATAAGCCGCCATATTGATATGACCAACTTTTGTAAAACTCAAAATGGGGCCTCAGGGTTATGAGCGGAATTTGTAATAGTAGTATTTTAGGACGGCCCAGTCGATTGCCAAAAAATGTACGTTATTAGATTTTTGATTTTTAATACTGCCTTTTCGTTATTTCCGGTATAACGTTTAAAGTAATTGCCAAAATTTCAAAGACTTGTAACTCATGACCTTGACCATTTATGACCTTGTAACCTGAACAAAGGTTATTGCCCTTGACTAGATCTATCCAACGAAATATTCATTTTCGTTGTCCGATGTTTACTTCCGGTTCTATTGCCATTTGAAATTTGCTATTTTCAACTTTAAACAGCTCTGTCACGTGACCCAAGTAACATACGTCACAAACTCTTATATATTATTAGTGTGCTTATTTTACTCTTTCCAGTGATATAAAACACTTTATGTTTGAATGAAAATTGCGCGATTTAAAAATTGAAAATTTTGTGCAAAGTTTCATTGTAACTGTGCGTGTTTTTTTCAAATTTTATTTTGACCGTCCTGAAAACTTACAGGTAGATAGACATTTTGATTGCAAACTCAAATCTGTTTTCAAAATTTCGATAACACTTCCGGTTTTGACGTTATTCGCTTTTTAAATCTAAAATCTAACTTCCGGAATTTTTAAGATATATGATTTTTTTTGTTTGCAATATATTTGAAATGGTGCTATATAAACAATCAATCAATGAAATTTGGCCCAATTGTAATAGATCGGCCGCCATATTTATATGACTAACTTTTGTAAAACTCAAAATGGGGCCTCGGGGTTATGAGCGGAATTCGTAATTGTAGTATTTTTGAACAGCTTAGTCGATTGCCCCAAAAAGGAAGTGATTCGATTTTGATATTCGATGATGCTTTTTTGTTATTTCCGGTATATTGTATTTAATGTAATTGCCAAAATTTCAAAGAATTGTAACTCGTGACCTTGAACTTTTTTGACCTTGTGACCTTAACAAAGGTTATTGCCCTTGACCAGATCTATGTACTGATGTATCCATTTTAGTTGTCCGATGTTTACTTCCGGTTCTATGGCCATTTGAAATTTGCGATTTTAACTTTAAATACCTCTGTCACGTGACTTAACTTTCATACGTCACAAATTCTTATATAATTCTTATTGTGCCTAATCTATTCTTTTTAATGATATATAACACTTTATGTTTTAAAGAAAATTGCGCGATATAATATTTGGAAGTTTTGTGCAAAGTTCTATTGTCACTGTGCGTGTTTTTTTTTTCAAATTTTTATTAGAATGTTCTGAAAACAAGCTAAGCAAATCTATTTTCAAAATTTCGATATTACTACCGGTTTTGACGTTATTGGCTAATTAACTAAAATAATATGTTTGTTGTCTAAATGGTTAAATGATAGTGCTCTCCCTTCAACCTGTAATTAACTTGAGTTTTGGCGATACTAAACCAAAGAAGTAAAAAACATCGCCAAAACGCTAACACATTTGATTAAATAACGCTAACAATTATCGTCAAAACAGTTGAAAGAGAACTACTATTTTTATTGTTAATCTTTATTAAAGCTTTTAAACTTGTTTAATATTAATATTTTTATAACCATTTGCTTAGTGCCTTGTCATTTATGAAAGATTCCAGGATGACGCACTGCCCAGCGCCGTTTTGGTACGGCTCTAGTTTTTTTTTTTTTCGAATTTTACACTCGCTATTTTAGTAAGAAGGCAACATGCCACATGCAGATTTGTTCAATTCCCTACGATAAATTGTTGACCATCAACTATTAAATATAAATTGGTGCCATTTTGACAAACCGGAAATGAGGTAGAACAAAAAACATAATTTTGGTTTTTGGAATCTCACAGCCCTATTTTTGATCCGATTTTTATCACACTGTTTTGAACTGTTTTCTATAACTGTTAGCTACTAAAAAAGGATTTTAAACTTCTCAAATTTTGACTTTGAGTTGCCTATTTGCTTAATTTTAATTTTTGCGTTTTTTTCAACTTCTTCAATTTTATTTCGATCGATCTGCAAATTTGCAGGTGGATAGACATTTTGATTCCAAACAAAATGCAGTTTTCAAAATTTTGATACCACTTCCGGTTATGACGTAATTAGCTTGCAAATTTAAAATTTTAACTTCCGGAATTTTGAAGATATTTGAAATTTGTTTTTTGCAATGTGTTACAATTTGTTATAACAACAATTTGAAATAAAAAAATCCGACCCGGAAGTAACAGATCATCCGCCATTTTGATATGAGTAACTTTTATAAAATTAAAAATGGGGCCTTAGGGTTATGAGCGGCATCCGTAACTTTAGTATTTTTGGCAACTACCATAGATTGCTAAAAAAGTCTAGGCGCCGATTTTTGGATTTTGATTTCAATTTTTTTTTTACTTTCGTTTTGATTTTTTAAGCAATTACTAAAACTTTCAAGGCTCATATCTTTTGACCTTGACCTTTGGTGACCTTGGTACCTGAACAAAAGTTATTGCCCTTGATGAACTCTATCCACTGATGTATTTATGTTATTGAACCGATGTATACTTCCGGTTTTATAGGCAATTGAAATTTGTGATTTTTGACTTTAAACAGCCCTATCACGTGACCTAGCGTAAATACGTCAAAAATGATTTAACAATCATATTATGCGTAATTTGCTCTTTCCAATGATGTACGACAATATACACTTAAATTAAAATTGCACGATTTAAAATATGAACATTTTGTGCAAATTTCCATTGTAACTGTGCGTGTTTTTTTCAAATTTTATTTCAATCGATCTGACAATTTACAGATGGAAAGATATTTCGAATGCAATCCAAAATCTGTTTTCGAAAAATTGATACAACTTCCGGTTTTGACGTAATTAGCTTGTAAATTTGAAATTTCAACTTCCGGAATTTTGAATATATTTGAAATTTGTTTTTTGCAATATTTAACATTTTGGTATATCAACAATTTGAAATAAAAAAATTTAACCCGGAAGTTACAAATCGGCCGCCATATTGATATGACTAACTTTTGTAAAACTCAAAATGGGGCCTCAGGGTTATGAGCGGAATTCGCACCTTTGATATTTTTGGAAACTACAGTCGATTGCATTCATAGCATTGTTAATCGATTTTTGATCTTCTGTTTTGCCTTTCTTGCATTTCTTTTTTATTTTTGTCAGTAATTACAAAAACTTTCAAGACTCATACCTCGTGACCTTGACCTTTGGTGACATTGTGACCTGAACAAAAGTTTTTGCCCTCGATGAGATCTATCCGACTATGTATTCATATTTGTTGTCCGATGTATACTTCCGGTTTTGTAAGCAATTACAATTTGGGATTTTTGACTTTACAAGTAACATCCAAGGTTTCGCTAGTTGTGGTAGCCTTGTCGTCTAGAAATAATACCAATACAGACCCTTTAAAAAATAGCTTTTAAGTAATTCCAAAACTGTTACGCACTGCTCAGAACCATGCAAAGCCTATGGATCTAGTTTTTTTTTTTTTTTCTTCAAATACTGGTCAGAGCACCCAGCAAAAACTGCTTATGTCACATATGCACTGATGCGATTTGCTTTTTTTTCTCGAAAAACTAAATTTTTTAAATGTTATTTGATGCATTTTTGTCTAACCGGAAATGACGTAGGACAAAAAGTGTTTTTTTAGAATTTTCCATTTCACGGCTCTATTTTTTATCCGATTTGACTCGGATTTTTTTAGGTTACTTCTTTGAACTAATGTCTACAATACGGCTTCTTCAAGAAATTTAAAAATTTTATTTTGTCGATAACTTTTTTTAGTTTTAATTATAATTTTTTTTCAAATTCTACAATTTTAATTCGAAGAATCTGAAAATAAAAATGCACATAGGCAATTCGATTGTGAACATAATGCTAATTTCAAAATTTCGATATCACTTCCGGTTTTGACGAAAATTTTTAGATTTCAACTTCCGGAATTTCGAAGATATGTGAATTTTTTTTTTGGAAATATGATTGCAATGACAATTCGAAAACAATGAATGAAAAAGAATTGACCCGGAAGTTACAAATAAGCCGCCATATTGATATGACCAACTTTTGTAAAACTCAAAATGGGGCCTCAGGGTTATGAGCGGATTTCGTAATAGTAGTATTTTAGGACAGCCCAGTCGATTGCCATAAAAAGTACGTTATTAGATTTTTGATTTTTAATACTGCCTTTTTGTTATTTCCGGTATAACGTTTAAAGTTATCGCGAAAATTTCAAAAACTTGTAACTCGTGACCTTGACCTTTTATGACCTTGGAACCTGAACAAAGGTTATTGCCCTTGACTAGATCTATCCAATGAAATATCCATTTCCGTTGTCCGATGTTTACTTCCGGTTCTATTGTCATTTGAAATTTGCGATTTTTAACTTTAAACAGCTCTGTCACGTGACCCAACTAACATACGTCACAAACTCTTATATATTATTAGTGTGCTTATTTTACTCTTTCCAGTGATATATAACACTTTATGTTTGAATGACAATTGCGCGATTTAAAATTTGAAAATTTTGTGCAAAGTTTCATTGTAACTGTGCGTGTTTTTTTCAAATTTTATTTTGACCGTCCTGAAAACTTACAGGTAGATAGACATTTTGATTGCTAACCCAAATCTGTTTTCAAAATTTCGATAACACTTCCGGTTTTGACGTTATTCGCTTTTTAAATCTAAAATCTAACTTCCGGAATTTTGAAGATATATGATTTTTTTTGTTTGCAATATATTTGACATGATGCTATATAAACAATCAATCAATGAAATTTGACCCAGTTGTAATAGATCGGCCGCCATATTTATATGACTAACTTTTGTAAAACTCAAAATGGGGCCTCGGGGTTATAAGCGGAATTCGTAATTGTAGTATTTGTAGACAGCTTAGTCGATTGCCCCAAAAAGTACGTTATTCGATTTTGATATTCGATGATGCTTTTTTGTTATTTCCGGTATATTGTATTTAATGTAATTGCCAAACTTTCAAAGAATTGTAACTCGTGACCTTGAACTTTTTTGACCTTGTTACCTTAACAAAGGTTATTGCCCTTGACCAGATCTATGTATTGATGTATCCATTTTAGTTGTCCGATGTTTACTTCCGGTTCTATGGCCATTTGATATTTGCGATTTTTAACTTTAAATACCTCTGTCACGTGACTTAACTTTAATACGTCACACATTCTTATATATTCTTATTGTGCCTAATCTATTCTTTTTAGTGATATATAACACTTTATGTTTTAAATAAAATAGCGCGATATAATATTTGGAAGTTTTGTGCAAAGTTCTATTGTCACTGTGCGGGTTTTTTAAAATTTTATTTGAATATTCTGAAAACTTGTGGGTAGCTAAGCATTTTGATTGCGATCTCAAATATATTTTCAAAATTTCGATATTACTACCGGTTTTGACGTTATTGGCTAATTAACTAAAATAATATGTTTGTTGTCTAAATGGTGAATTGATAGTGATCTCCCTTCAACTTGTAATTAACTTGAGTTTTGGCAATACTAAACCAAAAAAGTAAAAACTATCGCCAAAACGCTAACACATTTGATTTAATAACGCTTACAATTATCGTCAAAACAGTTGAAGGGTGAGAACTACTATTTTTTATTGTTAACCTTTATTAAAGCTATCATGCTGTAACAAGACTAGAAAAAATGTTTCTAACTTTTTTGATATTAATATTTTCATAACCATTTGCTTAGTGCCTTGTGATTTATGAAAGATTTCCAGGATGACGCACTGCCCAGCGCCGTTTTGGTACGGCTCTAGTTGCAGGGCGTACACAAGTACGCCCTGCTTTGTTTTGCAAATGATTATTTGCAGGGCGTACTTTACAAGTACGCCCTGCTTTGTTTTGCAAATGATTATTCTTTTTTTTTTTTTTTTTTTTCGATTTCTTGACAGAGTACTGGGACGAATTGGCAAATGTTATGGTAATGCTCGTACCATGTCGTATTTGTACTCCGCGGTCATTAGATTTTAAATGTATTACGGAACACTTATGCAAATACGGTTATGCAGAAATTATGCAATCATGATATACTTTAGACAGTAGTGGAAGTCGTATTTACTCTTAGATTTGTAAAGGGTTTCTTGGATTGTACTGTCTATGTTTAACAACATAGTATCGGATAATAAAAAATGTCAATTTGCAAAAAACTTTGCAACTATTGGTTGCAAATTTTTATAGTACAGTACTACAATTTTTGCTTATAATACAATCGATCTGAAATTTAAAATATATAATACTACCATGATGATAAACCTAAATCCGTTTTCAGAAATTTTGAAACTTTTCTGGTTTTTGCAAAAATTGCACTTAAAGTTCGATTTTCAACTTTTTACCTATCATAGATACACAGAAATAAATACATGCATGTAACTAAAATTATCATTAGACACAGATTTAGCAAAAAAATTGTACCGGAAACGTCAAATCTTCCGCCATCTTGGATAATAGTAACATTTCTTTGAATTGCTACTTGTCCCTCAATTTTTATCCGATTTTCATGATTCTGGTACTCATCGAAACCTTAGTCGTTTGGGCTCATTCCTATGGAAGTCAATTTTTGAGTTTTGATTCTGGCTTCTTGAAATTTTTAATCAAAAAAATTTAAACATTTTTCAGAATGGCTCAATATTTGAAGTGATTTTTCTCGTAACCTTGACATCTCATAACCTTGAGTTTCTCATGACTCGAAGATCTTGACAATATCTATCCACTGGTATTTTCATTTTTTGTTTTTGACCGTAACTTCCAGTTTTATAAGCGATTAAAATTAGTTAAAATTTCTTTTAAATAGCTCTAGCAGCTACCCTTTTTGTGCAAATTTCTTAATTTTTGCAGATTTCTAATCTACTCATCAAGACGCATCCAATGATGTATAATATGCATACATATCAAGCATATTGAAGTACCATTTTAAATGTTATGCAGTGGAATGGATTCTATTTTTAGTATTTCGGTTAATTAGTGTCAGTGACCCTGTCAACACAGATGTAAATCAAAGTTTAGGGTGTTAATTTAAAGCTATGTTCACACTGTTTTCTGATAACTATTTCATGTGTCCAGTTATAACATATAAGAACACTCTAGGTTGCATTGAACAGCATCATGCTGTAATTTATGCATACGGAACCACATTTAAAGGTACATTTCCACTTAATTTACCAATTTTTTTATTTATCATCCGAATTTTATGAAACTTGGTACATATATGCATAATAGGATTACGAATTCAGGGGAAATGTTACATTTGGGTTTTGCGCATGCGCATTATCAACTTTCTCAATTCTCATCCAAATTTCTTCAAAAATGACATGTATGTGCATAATCAGATTCGAAATATCATGGATATATTGAATTTATGTAGTGCGCATGCGCATCGCTAACTTTCTTATTTCTTATCCGAATTTCTTCAAAATTGGCATGTATGTGTATAATTAGATTCAAAATATCATGGATATATTGAATTTGTGTAGTGCGCATGCGCATCGCCAACTTTCTTATTTCTTATCGAAATTTCTTCAAAATTGACATGTATGTGTATAATTAGATCCAAAATGTCATGCATATATTGAATTTGGTAGTGCGCATGCGCATCGCCAACTTTCTTATTTCTTATCCAAATTTCTTTAAAATTGACATGTATAGGTATAATTAGAATCGATATATCAACATTATATTGAATTTGTGTAGTGCGCACGCGCATCGCCAACTTCCTTATTTCTTATCCGAATATCTTCAAAATTGACATGTATGTGTATAATTAGATCCGATATATCATGAATATGAATATATTGAATTTGAGTTGTGCGCATGCGCATCGCAACTTTCTTATTTCTTACCCAAATTCCTTCAAAATCTGTTTGTGTCGCATGTGCTATAAGAGTATGAGTACAGGGCATGCACAAGAAATATTGCCGCACCGGTCGTACCTTTGTGTCGTAACAAGCCCTGCATCAGTACTGTTATCTGAACAGTTCTAGTCTTTTTTTTTTTTTTTTTTTTTTTTTTGATTTCTTGACAGAGTACTGGGACGAATTGACAAATAGTACGGTAATGCTTGTACCATGTCGTATTTGTACTCCGCGGTCATTAGATTTTAAATGTATTACGGAACAGTTATGCAAATATGGTTATGCAGAAATTATGCAATCGTGATATACTTTAGACAGTAATGGAAGTCGTATTTACTCTTCGATTTCCAAAGAGTTTCTTGGATTGTACTGTTTATGTTTAAGAACATAGTATCGCATAATAAAAAATGTCAATTTGCATCTATTTTTGCAACTTTTTGGTGCAAAATTTTTATAGCACAGTACTAAAACGTTTGCTTTTCATGCAATCACTCTGAGATTTATATTATATAATACTATCATGATGATAAACCCAAATCCATTTTCAGAAAGTTTGCAACTTTTTTGGTTTTTGCAAAAATTGCACATGAAATCCGATTTTTAACTTTTTACTTTTCCCAGATACACTGAAAAAAATATATGCACGTCATTAGACATATCATAAGACACAGATTTAGCAAAAAAAATTGGACCGGAAACGACAAATCTTCCGCCATCTTGGATAATAGTAACATGTCTTTAAATTGCTACTTGTCCCTCAATTTTTATCCGATTTTCATTATTTTGGTTCTCATCGAAACGTTAGTCGTTTGGGCTCATTCCTATGGAAGTCAAATTTTGAGTTTTGATCTTGGCTTCTTGAAATTTTTAATTAAACATTTTAATTTTTTTTCAGAATGGCTCAATTTTTGAAGTCATTTTTCTCGTGACCTTGACATCTCATGACCTTGAGTTTCTCATCACTCGAAGATCTCGACAATATCTATCCACTGGTATTTTCATTTTTTGTTTTTGACCGTAACTTCCGGTTTTATTAGCAATTGAAAATAGTTCAAATTTCTTTTAAATAGCTCTAGCAGCTACCCTTTTTGTGCAAATTTCTTATTTTTTGCAGATTCGGAATCTACGCATCAAGACGCATCCAATGATGTATAGTATGCACACCTTTCAAGCATATTCAATATGTCATTAAATGTTATGCACTGGATTGGATTCTATTTTTATTATTTCGGTTAATTAGTGTCAGTGACCCTGTCAACACAGATATAAATCAAAGTTTAGGGTGTTAAATTAAAGCTATGTTCACACTGTTTTTTTATAACTATTTCATGTGTCCAGTTATAACATATAAGAACACTCTAGGTTGCATTGAACAGCGTAATGCTATAATTTATGCATACGGAACCACATTTAAAGGTACATTTCCACTTAATTTAGCAACTTTTTTATTTCTCATCTGAATTTTATGAAACTTGATGCGTATATGCATAATCGGATTGCGAATTAAGGGGAAATGTTAGATTTTGGTTCTGTGCATGCGCATCACCAACTTTCTTATTTCTTATCCGAATTTCTTCTAAATCGGCATGTATGTGTATAATTAGATTCGAAATATCATGGATATATTGAATTTGTGTAGTGCGCATGCGCATTGCCAACTTTCTTATTTTTTATCCGAATTTCTTCAAAATTGACATGTATGTGTATAATTAGATTCGAAATATCATGGATATATTGAATTTGTGTAGAGCGCATGCGCATTGCCAACTTTCTTTGTATGTGTATAATTAGATTCGAAATATCATGGATATATTGATTTGTGTAGTGCGCATGCGCATCGCAAAGTTCCTTATTTCTTATCCGAATTTCTTCAAAATTGACATGTATGTGTATAATTAGATTCGAAATATCATGGATATATTGATTTGTGTAGTGCGCATGCGCATCGCAAACTTCCTTATTTCTTATCCGAATTTCTTCAAAATTGACATGTATGTGTATAATTAGACCCGATATATCATGAATATATTGAATTAGTGTTGTGCGCATGCGCATCGCCAACTTTCTTATTTCTTACCCGAATTCCTTCAAAACCTGTTAGTGTCGCATGTGCTATAAGAGTTTGAGTACAGGGCATGCACAAGAAATATTGCCGCACCGATCGTACCTTTGTGTCGTAACAAGCCCTGCATCAGTACTGTTATCTGAACAGTTCTATTATTTTTTTTTTTCGAATTCTTGACAGAGCACAGGGACGAAACGGCACATAGTACGGTAATGTTTGTACCATGTCATATTTGTAAAACGCGCTCATTAGATTTTAAATGTATTACGGAACAGTTATGCAAATATGGTTATGCATAAATTATGCATCCATGAAATATTTCGGACAGTACTGGGAGTCGTATTTACACTTCGATTTGCATAGAGTTTCTTGCATTGTATTGTACATATTTAACAACATAGTATCGATTTATAAAAAATGTCAATTTGCAAAAATATTTGCAACTTTTTGTGGCAAAAATATTTTAGCATTGTTTTAAAATGTTTACTTATAATGCAATCGATCTGAAATTCAAAGTATATAATACTATCATAATGATAAACCTAAATCCGTTTTCAGAAATTGTGCAACTTTTCTGGTTTTTGCAAAAATTGCACATGAAATCCGATTTTCAACTTTTTACCTATCACAGATACACGGAAATAAATACATGCATGTAACTAGACATATCATTAGACACAGATTTAGCAAAAAAATTTAGACCGGAAACGTCAAATCTTCCGCTATCTTGGATAATAGTAACATATCTTTAAATTGCTACTTGTCTCTCAATTATTATCCGATTTTCATGATTCTGGTACTCATCGAAACGTTAGTCGTTTAAGACCATTGTGTAGGTACCCGAATTTTGGAATTTTATTTTGCTTTCTTGTAATTTTTAATTGAATTTTTTTTAGATCGCTCAATATTAGAAGTCATTTTTCTTGTGACCTTGACCGCCCATGACCTTGAATTTCTCATGACACGAAGTTCTCGACAATATCTATCCACTGGTATTTTCATTTTTTGTTTTTGACCGTAACTTTCGGTTTTATAAGCGATTGAAAAAAGTTTAAAATTTGTTTTAAATTGCTCTAGCAGCTACCCTTTTTGTGCAAATATCATCATTTTTGCATATTCGTAATCTACGCATCAAGACGCATCCAATGATGTATAATATGCATACATATCAAGCATATTGAAGTACATAAGTAAATGTTATGCAGTGGAATGGATTCTATTTTTAGTATTTCGGTTAATTGGTGTCAGTAACCCTGTCAACACAGATATAAATCAAAGTTTAGGGTGTTAATTTAAAGCTATGTTCACACTGTTTTCTAATAACAATTTCATATGTCCAGTTATAACATATAAGAACACTCTAGGTTGCATTGAATAGCGTAACACTGTAATTTATGCATACATAACCACATTTAAAGGTACATTTCCACTTAATTTACCAACTTTTTTATTTCTCATCCCAATTTTATGAAACTTGGTACATCTATGCATGATCGGATTGCGAATTCAGGGGAAATGTTAGATTTAGGTTCTGCGCATGCGCATTATCAACTTTCTCAATTCTCATCCAAATTTCTTCAAAATTGACATGTATGTGCATAATCAGATTTGAAATATCATGGATATATTGAATTTGTGTAGTGCGCATGCGCATCGCCAACTTTCTTATTTCTTATCCGAATTTCTTCAAAATTGGCATGTATGTGTATAATCAGATCCGATATATCATGAATATATTGAATTTGTGTAGTGCGCATGCGCATCGCTAACTTTCTTATTTCTTATCCGAATTTCTTCAAAATTGTCATGTATGTGTATAATTAGATATAATATATCATGAATATATTGAATTTGAGTTGTGCGCATGCGCATCGCCAACTTTCTTATTTCTTACCCGAATTCCTTCAAAATCTGTTTGTGTCGCATGTGCTATAAGAGTATGAGTACAGGGCATGCACAAGAAATATTGCCGTACCGGTCGTACCTTTGTGTCGTATCAAGCCCTGCATCAGTACTGTTATCTGAACAGTTCTAGTTGCAGTGCGTTCGATTTCGAACGCACTGCTTTGTTTTCATAATGTTTTTTTTTTTTTTTTTTCTTCAAATACTGGTCAGAGCACCCAGCAAAAACTGCTAATGTCACACATGCACTGATGCGATTTGCTTTTTTTTCTCGAAAAACTAAATTTTTTAAATGTTATTTGATGCATTTTTGTCTAACCGGAAATGACGTAGGACAAAGGTTATTGCCCTTGACCAGATCTATGTATTGATGTATCCATTTTAGTTGTCCGATGTTTACTTCCGGTTCTATGGCCATTTGATATTTGCGATTTTTAACTTTAAATACCTCTGTCACGTGACTTAACTTTAATACGTCACACATTCTTATATATTCTTATTGTGCCTAATCTATTCTTTTTAGTGATATATAACACTTTATGTTTTAAATAAAATAGCGCGATATAATATTTGGAAGTTTTGTGCAAAGTTCTATTGTCACTGTGCGGGTTTTTTAAAATTTTATTTGAATATTCTGAAAACTTGTGGGTAGCTAAGCATTTTGATTGCGATCTCAAATATATTTTCAAAATTTCGATATTACTACCGGTTTTGACGTTATTGGCTAATTAACTAAAATAATATGTTTGTTGTCTAAATGGTGAATTGATAGTGATCTCCCTTCAACTTGTAATTAACTTGAGTTTTGGCAATACTAAACCAAAAAAGTAAAAACTATCGCCAAAACGCTAACACATTTGATTTAATAACGCTTACAATTATCGTCAAAACAGTTGAAGGGTGAGAACTACTATTTTTTATTGTTAACCTTTATTAAAGCTATCATGCTGTAACAAGACTAGAAAAAATGTTTCTAACTTTTTTGATATTAATATTTTCATAACCATTTGCTTAGTGCCTTGTGATTTATGAAAGATTTCCAGGATGACGCACTGCCCAGCGCCGTTTTGGTACGGCTCTAGTTGCAGGGCGTACACAAGTACGCCCTGCTTTGTTTTGCAAATGATTATTTGCAGGGCGTACTTTACAAGTACGCCCTGCTTTGTTTTGCAAATGATTATTCTTTTTTTTTTTTTTTTTTTTCGATTTCTTGACAGAGTACTGGGACGAATTGGCAAATGTTATGGTAATGCTCGTACCATGTCGTATTTGTACTCCGCGGTCATTAGATTTTAAATGTATTACGGAACACTTATGCAAATACGGTTATGCAGAAATTATGCAATCATGATATACTTTAGACAGTAGTGGAAGTCGTATTTACTCTTAGATTTGTAAAGGGTTTCTTGGATTGTACTGTCTATGTTTAACAACATAGTATCGGATAATAAAAAATGTCAATTTGCAAAAAACTTTGCAACTATTGGTTGCAAATTTTTATAGTACAGTACTACAATTTTTGCTTATAATACAATCGATCTGAAATTTAAAATATATAATACTACCATGATGATAAACCTAAATCCGTTTTCAGAAATTTTGAAACTTTTCTGGTTTTTGCAAAAATTGCACTTAAAGTTCGATTTTCAACTTTTTACCTATCATAGATACACAGAAATAAATACATGCATGTAACTAAAATTATCATTAGACACAGATTTAGCAAAAAAATTGTACCGGAAACGTCAAATCTTCCGCCATCTTGGATAATAGTAACATTTCTTTGAATTGCTACTTGTCCCTCAATTTTTATCCGATTTTCATGATTCTGGTACTCATCGAAACCTTAGTCGTTTGGGCTCATTCCTATGGAAGTCAATTTTTGAGTTTTGATTCTGGCTTCTTGAAATTTTTAATCAAAAAAATTTAAACATTTTTCAGAATGGCTCAATATTTGAAGTGATTTTTCTCGTAACCTTGACATCTCATAACCTTGAGTTTCTCATGACTCGAAGATCTTGACAATATCTATCCACTGGTATTTTCATTTTTTGTTTTTGACCGTAACTTCCAGTTTTATAAGCGATTAAAATTAGTTAAAATTTCTTTTAAATAGCTCTAGCAGCTACCCTTTTTGTGCAAATTTCTTAATTTTTGCAGATTTCTAATCTACTCATCAAGACGCATCCAATGATGTATAATATGCATACATATCAAGCATATTGAAGTACCATTTTAAATGTTATGCAGTGGAATGGATTCTATTTTTAGTATTTCGGTTAATTAGTGTCAGTGACCCTGTCAACACAGATGTAAATCAAAGTTTAGGGTGTTAATTTAAAGCTATGTTCACACTGTTTTCTGATAACTATTTCATGTGTCCAGTTATAACATATAAGAACACTCTAGGTTGCATTGAACAGCATCATGCTGTAATTTATGCATACGGAACCACATTTAAAGGTACATTTCCACTTAATTTACCAATTTTTTTATTTATCATCCGAATTTTATGAAACTTGGTACATATATGCATAATAGGATTACGAATTCAGGGGAAATGTTACATTTGGGTTTTGCGCATGCGCATTATCAACTTTCTCAATTCTCATCCAAATTTCTTCAAAAATGACATGTATGTGCATAATCAGATTCGAAATATCATGGATATATTGAATTTATGTAGTGCGCATGCGCATCGCTAACTTTCTTATTTCTTATCCGAATTTCTTCAAAATTGGCATGTATGTGTATAATTAGATTCAAAATATCATGGATATATTGAATTTGTGTAGTGCGCATGCGCATCGCCAACTTTCTTATTTCTTATCGAAATTTCTTCAAAATTGACATGTATGTGTATAATTAGATCCAAAATGTCATGCATATATTGAATTTGGTAGTGCGCATGCGCATCGCCAACTTTCTTATTTCTTATCCAAATTTCTTTAAAATTGACATGTATAGGTATAATTAGAATCGATATATCAACATTATATTGAATTTGTGTAGTGCGCACGCGCATCGCCAACTTCCTTATTTCTTATCCGAATATCTTCAAAATTGACATGTATGTGTATAATTAGATCCGATATATCATGAATATGAATATATTGAATTTGAGTTGTGCGCATGCGCATCGCAACTTTCTTATTTCTTACCCAAATTCCTTCAAAATCTGTTTGTGTCGCATGTGCTATAAGAGTATGAGTACAGGGCATGCACAAGAAATATTGCCGCACCGGTCGTACCTTTGTGTCGTAACAAGCCCTGCATCAGTACTGTTATCTGAACAGTTCTAGTCTTTTTTTTTTTTTTTTTTTTTTTTTTTTTTTTTTTTTTGATTTCTTGACAGAGTACTGGGACGAATTGACAAATAGTACGGTAATGCTTGTACCATGTCGTATTTGTACTCCGCGGTCATTAGATTTTAAATGTATTACGGAACAGTTATGCAAATATGGTTATGCAGAAATTATGCAATCGTGATATACTTTAGACAGTAATGGAAGTCGTATTTACTCTTCGATTTCCAAAGAGTTTCTTGGATTGTACTGTTTATGTTTAAGAACATAGTATCGCATAATAAAAAATGTCAATTTGTATCTATTTTTGCAACTTTTTGGTGCAAAATTTTTATAGCACAGTACTAAAACGTTTGCTTTTCATGCAATCACTCTGAGATTTATATTATATAATACTATCATGATGATAAACCCAAATCCATTTTCAGAAAGTTTGCAACTTTTTTGGTTTTTGCAAAAATTGCACATGAAATCCGATTTTTAACTTTTTACTTTTCCCAGATACACTGAAAAAAATATATGCACGTCATTAGACATATCATAAGACACAGATTTAGCAAAAAAAATTGGACCGGAAACGACAAATCTTCCGCCATCTTGGATAATAGTAACATGTCTTTAAATTGCTACTTGTCCCTCAATTTTTATCCGATTTTCATTATTTTGGTTCTCATCGAAACGTTAGTCGTTTGGGCTCATTCCTATGGAAGTCAAATTTTGAGTTTTGATCTTGGCTTCTTGAAATTTTTAATTAAACATTTTAATTTTTTTTTCAGAATGGCTCAATTTTTGAAGTCATTTTTCTCGTGACCTTGACATCTCATGACCTTGAGTTTCTCATCACTCGAAGATCTCGACAATATCTATCCACTGGTATTTTCATTTTTTGTTTTTGACCGTAACTTCCGGTTTTATTAGCAATTGAAAATAGTTCAAATTTCTTTTAAATAGCTCTAGCAGCTACCCTTTTTGTGCAAATTTCTTATTTTTTGCAGATTCGGAATCTACGCATCAAGACGCATCCAATGATGTATAGTATGCACACCTTTCAAGCATATTCAATATGTCATTAAATGTTATGCACTGGATTGGATTCTATTTTTATTATTTCGGTTAATTAGTGTCAGTGACCCTGTCAACACAGATATAAATCAAAGTTTAGGGTGTTAAATTAAAGCTATGTTCACACTGTTTTTTTATAACTATTTCATGTGTCCAGTTATAACATATAAGAACACTCTAGGTTGCATTGAACAGCGTAATGCTATAATTTATGCATACGGAACCACATTTAAAGGTACATTTCCACTTAATTTAGCAACTTTTTTATTTCTCATCTGAATTTTATGAAACTTGATGCGTATATGCATAATCGGATTGCGAATTAAGGGGAAATGTTAGATTTTGGTTCTGTGCATGCGCATCACCAACTTTCTTATTTCTTATCCGAATTTCTTCTAAATCGGCATGTATGTGTATAATTAGATTCGAAATATCATGGATATATTGAATTTGTGTAGTGCGCATGCGCATTGCCAACTTTCTTATTTTTTATCCGAATTTCTTCAAAATTGACATGTATGTGTATAATTAGATTCGAAATATCATGGATATATTGAATTTGTGTAGAGCGCATGCGCATTGCCAACTTTCTTTGTATGTGTATAATTAGATTCGAAATATCATGGATATATTGATTTGTGTAGTGCGCATGCGCATCGCAAAGTTCCTTATTTCTTATCCGAATTTCTTCAAAATTGACATGTATGTGTATAATTAGATTCGAAATATCATGGATATATTGATTTGTGTAGTGCGCATGCGCATCGCAAACTTCCTTATTTCTTATCCGAATTTCTTCAAAATTGACATGTATGTGTATAATTAGACCCGATATATCATGAATATATTGAATTAGTGTTGTGCGCATGCGCATCGCCAACTTTCTTATTTCTTACCCGAATTCCTTCAAAACCTGTTAGTGTCGCATGTGCTATAAGAGTTTGAGTACAGGGCATGCACAAGAAATATTGCCGCACCGATCGTACCTTTGTGTCGTAACAAGCCCTGCATCAGTACTGTTATCTGAACAGTTCTATTATTTTTTTTTTTCGAATTCTTGACAGAGCACAGGGACGAAACGGCACATAGTACGGTAATGTTTGTACCATGTCATATTTGTAAAACGCGCTCATTAGATTTTAAATGTATTACGGAACAGTTATGCAAATATGGTTATGCATAAATTATGCATCCATGAAATATTTCGGACAGTACTGGGAGTCGTATTTACACTTCGATTTGCATAGAGTTTCTTGCATTGTATTGTACATATTTAACAACATAGTATCGATTTATAAAAAATGTCAATTTGCAAAAATATTTGCAACTTTTTGTGGCAAAAATATTTTAGCATTGTTTTAAAATGTTTACTTATAATGCAATCGATCTGAAATTCAAAGTATATAATACTATCATAATGATAAACCTAAATCCGTTTTCAGAAATTGTGCAACTTTTCTGGTTTTTGCAAAAATTGCACATGAAATCCGATTTTCAACTTTTTACCTATCACAGATACACGGAAATAAATACATGCATGTAACTAGACATATCATTAGACACAGATTTAGCAAAAAAATTTAGACCGGAAACGTCAAATCTTCCGCTATCTTGGATAATAGTAACATATCTTTAAATTGCTACTTGTCTCTCAATTATTATCCGATTTTCATGATTCTGGTACTCATCGAAACGTTAGTCGTTTAAGACCATTGTGTAGGTACCCGAATTTTGGAATTTTATTTTGCTTTCTTGTAATTTTTAATTGAATTTTTTTTAGATCGCTCAATATTAGAAGTCATTTTTCTTGTGACCTTGACCGCCCATGACCTTGAATTTCTCATGACACGAAGTTCTCGACAATATCTATCCACTGGTATTTTCATTTTTTGTTTTTGACCGTAACTTTCGGTTTTATAAGCGATTGAAAAAAGTTTAAAATTTGTTTTAAATTGCTCTAGCAGCTACCCTTTTTGTGCAAATATCATCATTTTTGCATATTCGTAATCTACGCATCAAGACGCATCCAATGATGTATAATATGCATACATATCAAGCATATTGAAGTACATAAGTAAATGTTATGCAGTGGAATGGATTCTATTTTTAGTATTTCGGTTAATTGGTGTCAGTAACCCTGTCAACACAGATATAAATCAAAGTTTAGGGTGTTAATTTAAAGCTATGTTCACACTGTTTTCTAATAACAATTTCATATGTCCAGTTATAACATATAAGAACACTCTAGGTTGCATTGAATAGCGTAACACTGTAATTTATGCATACATAACCACATTTAAAGGTACATTTCCACTTAATTTACCAACTTTTTTATTTCTCATCCCAATTTTATGAAACTTGGTACATCTATGCATGATCGGATTGCGAATTCAGGGGAAATGTTAGATTTAGGTTCTGCGCATGCGCATTATCAACTTTCTCAATTCTCATCCAAATTTCTTCAAAATTGACATGTATGTGCATAATCAGATTTGAAATATCATGGATATATTGAATTTGTGTAGTGCGCATGCGCATCGCCAACTTTCTTATTTCTTATCCGAATTTCTTCAAAATTGGCATGTATGTGTATAATCAGATCCGATATATCATGAATATATTGAATTTGTGTAGTGCGCATGCGCATCGCTAACTTTCTTATTTCTTATCCGAATTTCTTCAAAATTGTCATGTATGTGTATAATTAGATATAATATATCATGAATATATTGAATTTGAGTTGTGCGCATGCGCATCGCCAACTTTCTTATTTCTTACCCGAATTCCTTCAAAATCTGTTTGTGTCGCATGTGCTATAAGAGTATGAGTACAGGGCATGCACAAGAAATATTGCCGTACCGGTCGTACCTTTGTGTCGTATCAAGCCCTGCATCAGTACTGTTATCTGAACAGTTCTAGTTGCAGTGCGTTCGATTTCGAACGCACTGCTTTGTTTTCATAATGTTTTTTTTTTTTTTTTTCTTCAAATACTGGTCAGAGCACCCAGCAAAAACTGCTAATGTCACACATGCACTGATGCGATTTGCTTTTTTTTCTCGAAAAACTAAATTTTTTAAATGTTATTTGATGCATTTTTGTCTAACCGGAAATGACGTAGGACAAAAAGTGTTTTTTTAGAATTTTCCATTTCACGGCTCTATTTTTTATCTGATTTGACTCGGATTTTTTTAGGTTACTTCTTTGAACTAATGTCTACAATACGGCTTCTTCAAGCAATTTAAAAATTTTATTTTATCGATAACTTTTTTTAGTTTTAATTATAAATTTTTTTCAAATTCTACAATTTTAATTCGAAGAATCTGAAAATAAAAATGCACATAGGCAATTCGATTGTGAACATAATACTAATTTCAAAATTTCGATATCACTTCCGGTTTTTGACGAAAATTTTTAAATTTCAACTTCCGGAATTTCGAAGATATGTGAAAATTTTTTTTGGAAATATGATTGCATTGACAATTCGAAAACAATGAATGAAAAAAAATTGACCCGGAAGTTACAAATAAGCCGCCATATTGATATGACCAACTTTTGTAAAACTCAAAATGGGGCCTCAGGGTTATGAGCGGAATTCGTAATAGTAGTATTTTAGGACCGCCCAGTCGATTGCCAAAAAAAGTACGTTATTAGATTTTTGATTTTTAATACTGCCTTTTTGTTATTTCCGGTATAACGTTTAAAGTAATTGCGAAAATTTCAAAAACTTGTAACTCGTGACCTTGACCGTTTATGACCTTGGAACCTGAACAAAGGTTATTGCCCTTGACTAGATCTATCCAATGAAATATCCATTTCCGTTGTCCGATGTTTACTTCCGGTTCTATTGTCATTTGAAATTTGCGATTTTTAACTTTAAACAGCTCTGTCACGTGACCCAACTAACATACGTCACAAACTCTTATATATTATTAGTGTGCTTATTTTACTCTTTCCAGTGATATATAACACTTTATGTTTGAATGACAATTGCGCGATTTAAAATTTGAAAATTTTGTGCAAAGTTTCATTGTTTTTTTCAAATTTTATTTTGACCGTCCTGAAAACTTACAGGTAGATAGACATTTTGATTGCTAACCCAAATCTGTTTTGAAAATTTCGATAACACTTCCGGTTTTGACGTTATTCGCTTTTTAAATCTAAAATCTAACTTCCGGAATTTTGAAGATATATGATTTTTTTTGTTTGCAATATATTTGAAATGATGCTATATAAACAATCAATCAATGAAATTTGACCCAGTTGTAATAGATCGGCCGCCATATTTATATGACTAACTTTTGTAAAACTCAAAATGGGGCCTCGGGGTTATAAGCGGAATTCGTAATTGTAGTATTTGTAGACAGCTTAGTCGATTGCCCCAAAAAGTACGTTATTCGATTTTGATATTCGATGATGCTTTTTTGTTATTTCCGGTATATTGTATTTAATGTAATTGCCAAACTTTCAAAGAATTGTAACTCGTGACCTTGAACTTTTTTGACCTTGTGACCTTAACAAAGGTTATTGCCCTTGACCAGATCTATGTATTGATGTATCCATTTTAGTTGTCCGATGTTTACTTCCGGTTCTATGGCCATTTGATATTTGCGATTTTTAACTTTAAATACCTCTGTCACGTGACTTAACTTTAATACGTCACACATTCTTATATATTCTTATTGTGCCTAATCTATTCTTTTTAATGATATATAACACTTTATGTGTTAAATAAAATAGCGCGATATAATATTTGGAAGTTTTGTGCAAAGTTCTATTGTCACTGTGCGGGTTTTTTAAAATTTTATTTGAATATTCTGAAAACTTGTGGGTAGCTAAGCATTTTGATTGCGATCTCAAATATATTTTCAAAATTTCGATATTACTACCGGTTTTGACTTTATTGGCTAATTAACTAAAATAATATGTTTGTTGTCTAAATGGTTAAATGATAGTGATCTCCCTTCAACTTGTAATTAACTTGAGTTTTGGCAATACTAAACCAAAAAAGTAAAAACTATCGCCAAAACGCTAACACATTTGATTTAATAACGCTTACAATTATCGTCAAAACAGTTGAAGGGAGAGAACTACTATTTTTTATTGTTAACCTTTATTAAAGCTATCATGCTGTAACAAGACTAGAAAAAATGTTTCTAACTTTTTTTATATTAATATTTTCATAACCGTTTGCTTAGTGCCTTGTGATTTATGAAAGATTTCCAGGATGACGCACTGCCCAGCGCCGTTTTGGTACGGCTCTAGTTGCAGTGCGTTCTAGCGAACGCACTGCTTTGTTTTGCAAATGTCTTTTTTTTTTTTTTTTTTCCGTTTTCTGGTCAGAGCGCCCAGCCAAAACTATGCATGCCACAAATAATCTCTCAAGATTTCCCACGATAATCTACTGCTCGGTATTGTTTAAATGTAAAATGGCGCAGGCCCTACCAACCGGAAATGAGGTATGAGAACATATTGGTTTTGATGTTTTGGCCATTATCTCCTTTATTTTTCAACCGATTTCGATCGGACTGACTTTGCATATTTCTCTAATCGATTCTCCACGAGACAAAAGTTAAACAATATCATTTTGAGAAAAATCTTGCTGACTTTTGGAGCACCTTTTCTGGACCACTTTTTAAACTTTTGCAATTTTATGTTGATCAACCTGAAAACTTACATATATATAGACATTTTTATTTCAAACAATTAGCAATTTTCAAAATTTCGATATCACTTCCGGTTTTGACGTCATTCGCTCTCAAAGTTGAAATTTCAACTTCCGGAATTTTGAAGATATTCGAAAAATTCTTTTTGCAGTATGTTTGTTATGTAGACACAAAAGTATACAAATCATAAAATTTGACCCGGATGTAACAGATCAGTCGCCATCTTGAAATAGTATATTTTCATAAAACGCAAAATGGGGCCTCAGGGTGTTATGGAATTTGCATAATTATAATGTCTATGCAATCTACAGTCGATTGCGACCAAAACATGGGAAGCGGATTTTTGAATTTTAATTCTGAATTTTTCTAATTTCCGGTAAAAATATATCAGTAATTGTCAAAACTTTCAAGGCCCATATTTCGTGACCTTGACCTTTCTTGACCTAATGACCTGTACAAAAATTATTGCCCTTGAGGAGATGTATCCATTGACATATTGTTTTCAGATGCCCAAGGTTTACTTCCGGTTTTATAGCCGTTTGAAAATTGCCATTTTTAACTTTAAACAGCTCTACCACGTGACCTAATTTACATATGTCTTATTTTCTTTCACCGTCTTACTATGCTCTGTCTGCTCTTTCCAATGATATACAACACAATACATTTGAATAAAAATTCCGCCTTTTAAAGTTTGAAAAATTTGTGCCAATTTCCATTGAAACTATGCGTATTTTTTTCAAATTGTATTTCGATCGTTCTGAAAACTTACGGATAGATAGACATTTTGATGGCGAACAAAAATATGTTTTCAAAAATTTAGTATCACTTCCGGTTGTGACGTCATTTGCTCTTAAAGTTAAAATTTCAACTTCCGGAATTTTGAAGATATTTGAAAAATTCTTTTTGCAGTATGTTTGTAATACAGACACAAAAGTATACAAATAATAAAATTTGACCCGGATGTAACAGATCAGTCGCCATCTTGAAATGGTATATTTTCATAAAACGCAAAATGGGGCCTTAGGGTGTAATGAAATTTGCATAATTCTGATGTTTTTGGAATCTACAGTCGATTGCTACCAAAACATGAGACGCTGATTTTTGAATTTCAATTCTGATTTATTTTAATTTCCGGTTAAGATAAATCAGTAATTGTCAAAACTTTAAAGGCTCATATCTTTTGACCTTGACCTCTGGTGACCAAGTGACCTGAAACAAATTCATTGCCATTGACGATACCTATGCAGAGATACTTTCATTTAGTTTTTCCGATGTTTACTTCCGGTTTTATATCCATTTGAAAATTGCAGTTTTTAGCTTTAAAGAGCTCTGACACGTGACCTAATTCATGTACGTCACAAATTCTTTCACAATCTAATTATGCTAAATCTACTTTTTCAATTATATACAACACAACATTTTAAAATCAAAATAGCGCCTTTTGAATTTTGAAATTTAGTTATTCCATCTGCTTGTAAAATATTAAATTCAAATTTCAGTTGAAGGGAGAGTACTACATTTTGACATAAAGCTGCGTTTGGGCGATCGTCCTCTCCCATTAACTTGCGTTTGAGCGATACGTTATCATTAATGTACTTTTTTTTACATTGTAACTGTTTAAAAGAAACATTAAGATATATTTTCTTTGAACGAATTATGTATTGATAAAATTCGATCTGTATTTCAAACTATGAAGTATGAATACTGTGCAGTCCGTTTCTAAATTGAGATTTGGCTCTTTCATGTGTCCTTTCTTGCACTTTAGAACTTATTTACAAATCTTAGAAATTTTGTGATATGCGTTTTCCACTGATGTATATCAAACTGTGATTACGCCTTTTTTAATCAGATGACTTTTCACTACCGAACATGAAATGTTTATTTCACTTTTGACTACCGTGTGTGAACTGGTTTTTCTACTTTTCACTACCGAATTCAAAATTGTGCGTTTTAAAATTTTGTACCTTCTGCATTTTAATGTAAAACAAGCTTTCTTCTGTAAACCTGTCATCATGGATTGAAAGATGTCACTTTTCACCAATGGACGAAACCGGATGCGCACTGCATGGTACCATTCATGGTTCTAGTTTTTTTTTTTTTTCACTTTCTGGTCAGAGCGCCCAGCCAAAACTACACATGCCACACATAATCTCTCAAGATTTCCCACGATAATCTACTGCTCGGTATTGTTTAAATGTAAAATGACGCATGCCCTACCAACTGGAAATGAGGTATGAGAACTTATGGGTTTTGATGTTTTGGCCATTATCTCCTTTATTTTTCAACCGATTTTGATCGGACTGACTTTGCATATTTCTCTAATCGATTGTCCACGAGACAAAAGTTTAACAATAACATTTTGAGAAAAATCTTGCTGACTTTTGGAGCAATTTTTCTTGACCACTTTTTCAACTTTTGCAATTATATATTGATCAACCTGAAAACTTACATATTTATAGACATTTTGATTGCGAGCAATTAGCAATTTTCAAAATTTCGATATCACTTCCGGTTTTGACGTCATTTGCTCTCAAAGTTGAAATTTCAACTTCCGGAATTTTGAAGATATTCGAAAAATTCTTTTTGCAATATGTTTGTTATGTAGACTCAAAATTATACAAATCATAAAATTTGACCCGGATGTAACAGATCAGGCGACATCTTGAAATGGTATATTTTCATAAAACGCAAAATGGGGCCTCAGGGTGTTATGGAATTTGCACAATTTTTTATGTCTATGTAATCAACAGTCGACTGCGACCAAAACATGGGAAGCCGATTTTTGAATTTCAATTCTGAATTTTTCTGATTTCCGGTAAAAATAAATCAGTAATTGTCAAAACTTTCAAGGCCCATATTTTGTGACCTTGACCTTTTGTGACTTTGTGACCTGTACAAAAGTTATTGCCCTTGATTAGATGTATCCAATGACATATTTTTTTCAGATGCCCAATGGTTACTTCCGGTTTTATAGCCGTTTGAAAATTGTAATTTTTAACTTTAAACAGCCCTACCACGTGACCTAATTTACATATGTCTTATTTTCTTTCACCGTCGTACTATGCTATGTCTGCTCTTTCTAATGATATACAACACAATATATTTGAATCAAAATTCCGCCTTTTAAAGTTTGAAAAATTTGTGTCAATTTCCATTGAAACTGTGCGTGTTTTTTTCAATTTTTATTTCGATCGTTCTGAAAACTTACAGATAGATAGACATTTTGATGGCGAACAAAAATATGTTTTCAAAATTTTGATATCACTTCCGGTTTTGAAGTTATTGGCTCTCAAAGTCGAAATTTCAACTTCCGGAATTTTGATGATATTCGAAAAATTCTTTTTGCAGTATGTTTGTAATGTAGACACAAAAGTATGCAAATGATAAAATTTGACCCGGATGTAACAGATCAGTCGCAATCTTGAAATGGTATATTTTCATAAAACGCAAAATGGGGCCTCAGGGTGTAATGAAATTTGCATAATTCTGATATTTTTGGAATCTACAGTCAATTGCTACCAAAACATGAGACGCCGATTTTTGAATTTCAATTCTGATTTATTTTAATTTCCGGTTAAGATAAATCAGTAATTGTCAAAACTTTAAAGGCTCATATCTTGTGACCTTGACCTCTGGTGACCAAGTGACCTGAAACAAATTCATTGCCATTGACGATACCTATGCACAGATACTTTCATTTAGGTTTTCAGATGTTTACTTCCGGTTTTATATCCATTTGAAAATTGCAGTTTTTAGCTTTAAAGAGCTCTGACACGTGACCTAATTCATGTACGTCACAAATTCTTTCATAATCTAATTATGCTAAATCTACTTTTTCAATTATATACAAAACAATATTTTAAAATCAAAATAGCGCCTTTTGAATTTTGAAAATTAGTTATTCCATCTGCTTGTAAAATATTAAATTCAAATTTCAGTTGAAGGGAGAGTACTACATTTTGACATAAAGCTGCGTTTGGGCGATCGTCCTCTCCCATTAACTTGCGTTTGGGCGATACGTTATCATTAATGTACTTTTTTTTACATTGTAACTGTTTAAAAGAAACATTAAGATATATTTTCTTTGAATGAAATATGTATTGATAAAATTCGATCTGTATTTCAAACTATGAAGTATGAATACTGTGCAGTCCGTTTCTAAATTGAGATTTGGCTCTTTCATGTGTCCTTTCTTGCACTTTAGAACTTATTTACAAATCTTAGAAATTTTGTGATATGCGTTTTCCACTGATGTATATCAAACTGTGATTACGCCTTTTTTAATCAGATGACTTTTCACTACCGAACATGAAATGTTTATTTCACATTTGACTACCGTGTGTGAACTGGTTTTTCTACTTTTCACTACCGAATTCCAAATTGTGCGTTTTAAAATTTTGTACCTTCTGCACTTTAATGTAAAACTAGCTTTCTTCTGTAAACCTGACATCATGGATGGAAAGATGTCACTTTTCACCAATGGACGAAACCGGATGCGCACTGCATGGTACCATTCATGGTTCTAGTTTTTTTTTTTTTCCAAATTCTGGTCAGCGTCTGTAGAGAAAACTGAAAATGCTATAGAAATTCTGGTTTCATCAGCTAGTTTCACTCGAGGGAAATTTTCCCTTAAATATAAAACGGCACATTTTTGCGGAACCAGAAGTGGGCTATTACATAATGTGCAATATTTTTTCATCGAGTCTGTAGGACTTATTTATGAACCGATTTACCTGAAATTTCCTTTATTACGTTAATTGTAAAAAGAAGTATCTGGTGCATTTTCAAAATTTTCAATTTTTAAATATTTTTGTAAAAAAAATTTGAAACCAAAATTTTCAAAAAAAATCAAATTTTTTTTCTCAGCCGCTAATTATCCGATTGATCTGAAATTCACAGGACATAAACAGAATGTCGATACAAATAATACAAGACAATTAAAATATTTCTATCACTTCCGGTTTTGGCGTGAAGACTTCCGGTTTTTCAAAATTACGTCTGGCGACCCCACTTCCGGTGTAAATTTCAGATGTTGGCTAAAACCATATATATTGTATGTCAGGCATAATTAGAAGGTACTTAGCAGAAAAAATCCAAACCGGAAGTGATACATAAGCTGTCGTCACAGACTGACACATTTCAGCAAAAAATTAATTAGTCCTCCATTTTTTATCCAATTTTTATGATTTTGATGTCTATCAAAACATTGTAACTTTATCTAAAACTTGTAGGCACAGAATTTTGAATTTCGAATTTGAAGTGTTTTTATTTTGGTTTGAATTTTTTGAAAATTCAAAAGGCCATACCATGTGACCTTGACCTTCAATGACCCTGAAATTTTCAATGTAGAATGTCCTTGACCTGAGCTATCCATAGGTGTTTTGATTTTAGTTGAAAAATATTAACTTCCGGTTTTATAGACATTCAAAAATTGACATTTTTGACAACTTTGGACGGCTGTATCACCTTCTCTAATTAACACAAAGAATTAATCATTTCAATTTTGTAATGCTGATTTAATTATCTTTTTAACGATATATGACGATAATACCTTAGAATATGTTTTCAAAATATTAAGTTTTTTTTCGACTGAGAGTTCTAACTTACAATGTAATTATCTAATAGCAATATGGTGTGTATAGTCAGTATGTACTAAATTTTCTCTTTTCAACGACATATGACATGAGCAGTTTAATACAAAATCCATTAAAGTGAAAATAGGCATAGAGTACCCCTTTTCTGAGAAAAAATAGCAATAGAGAGGATTAAAATGATTGACAAGGGTTATAGCTGGTTATATAATATAGTAATAAAACTATCTGACATGAACTTTTCACATGGAGGTGTGAAGTATTTTAGGTTATAAACAGATTAATCTGATTATGTAATCTTTTAACACTCTAAAAAGTATAAAAAAATTTATTCATTTTTTTTGCAAAATTTTTACTTATATTAATTTTACATACAATCATTTAGAGCAGTGAATTTTTGATACATTAACCTGTTCGAATTTTTTTTCTACCATTGACAGAACTCTTTCTACAAGATACACACACCAATTAACACCAATTTTCTTTTTGTCGTCTGCTAAGGTTATTAAAGGTCATATACAAATTAGTCAGACTACATAATCTTTTAACTCTAGGGTTGGACTCTAGCAGACAGCAATTAAAACTGTTTATGCGTCTGCGCTAATCCGTTGCAATAAAAAGTAAGTGCTCAAACTGTTTTTTATCATCTGCTAGATTATTATAGGTTAAAGATATAGTGGAGCAGATTAAGTCAATTTTTAGGCAAAATCGTTCAGTTTGTGATACAAGCACCAAATTTTGCATGAATACCCTCCTTAGAATACTTGTTTGAAAAAAGCCGTTAGCCACCCAATTTTTTCAAAATGGCGGCCATTTTCAAAGATGGCCGCCAATTCCAATGAGAAAAAACCATATTCTTTAAACAAAGTTGTCTAAATAATTCCATTTTTCTGATTTTATTGTCAAATAGTACATTTGCTTTTATGGAGAAGTCATATATCTACAATTCAAACTGTTTTGAAGCTCTAATTATCATTTATGGGAGAGAACCCCCTCCTCTTTTTACAGTTTTTTTAATGGCATGGGTACTCTCTACATTTTACATTTTATATGCAGCTATCTGTTGGAATTCTTGAAGAGCAGCTTCATGGGGCCTATATATACAGATGGAAAAATATTCCATCATTACCCAACATTCCATTTTCAATGATATTATCTGCCCCTACCCAACACCGCCATGTCCTGTGATAATTTCTGTCTCTACCCCACAACCATTTCCAGGGAGAGTCTAAAAATATGTTTTACCTGCTGTTCCAATCCCATCCTTTCTGTTTTCTTTCTTTTTTTAATTGATATACACTGTACATGTATTGTGTAACTTGTTCGACTGGTCGTCAAGAATCAACAATCAGTCAGAGAAAAAGAGTGAGTATCAAAGCACAACCAGGGCACACTGGTGACATCACTGCTATGAAACTCAGTATGAGGTTCATTGTCAGCTAAAAATTTACTTTAGTATACTTTAGTGTCTGCAATGCTTTCTAACAAGCCCCATACACACATACCTGTAGTTTTGTTAAATGCAGGACCAGTTAGATAGTCGCACCCGAATTGACAAGTACCACCGCGGGAGAGCTTAGCCAAGGATAACGGGGCATACATTGTCCAAATGGTGTACAGATCGCACAGGACTTCAATAACACTGGACAGTTCATGCTCGAACCTGGTTGTTTCTCATATTTGAATGTGCTCTATATTATATAGTTAAGGTGGTAAAATGACAATCCCTCAACCTTAAACCTATGAGAAGATTTATAGAAAATTATTGTGGAGATAAATATTATCAGAATGTCAAGTGTTACCCCATTTAAATCAAATTCTCAAACTGATAGGAACAAATTATGGTAAAGATCTTAAATATCCACCAACCAACTATTCATGCAGAAAGTAAAGCAAAGTTATGGTTACTATATGATCGTAACAAACATTCCCCTCTTTCAAGCAATCAATCAATTTCCTTTTATTTTAGATCCCATTAGATTAGATGAAGGTGATGGTATTGAACCAAACAATGCTGGTCAAGGAGGGGGAATCCTATCAAACAAACATTATTGTTTCTGAGCAAACATATCAAATCCAGACATTTCTTCACTGACTTCCCAATGTCAAGTCTATTTTTCAAAGAGTCATCCAAACTCAAGACAATACAAAATTAGATATATAACTTGAAACCTTTCGCATGTATTGCGAGTTGTTATAATTATATGAGAGTACCTTTGAGTAACATAACTTTTGAAGAGTGCCATATCAAACACAGTGGACACACTCTGCTCGATCTCAATTCAAATAAATTCACCTTGTGTACACTGTCCAAGCTAAGAAAAGCCATTCTTATACAGTAGAGCTTTCATAAAGGGCGTTAACCCCATGAGAAGCCCCTATAAACCCTCATGGAGTTAATTAATCCCACTTTATGAAATCCTGCTATAATTCGAGGGAATTTAGCTTTTTCCGCCATTTTGAAAGAGAAAATGGCCGCCTATCGTCTAATACTGATGCCTGATGTGATTTTATGATGAAAATGGTATTTAAAATTCTTTTATACCAACTTTTGATACATTAATATGAAAAAGTTCAGTTCATAACCGCCATCTTGAAAAATGGCCGCCATTTTGAAAAATTCACGTGGCTAACGGGCTTTTCCTTACAAGTAGGCTAAAGGGAGTCTTCATGTAAATTTTGGTGCTTGTATCACCAACTTTTGATACATTAATATGAAAAAGTTCAGTTCATAACCGCCATCTTGAAAAATGGCCGCCATTTTGAAAAATTCACGTGGCTAACGGACTTTTCCTTACAAGTAGGCTAAAGGGAGTCTTCATGTAAATTTTGGTGCTTGTATCACCAACTTTTGATACATTAATATGAAAAAGTTCAGTTCATAACCGCCATCTTGAAAAATGGCCGCCATTTTGAAAAATTCACGTGGCTAACGGGCTTTTCCTTACAAGTAGGCTAAAGGGAGTCTTCATGTAAATTTTGGTGCTTGTATCACAAAGTGAACGATTTTTTCACTAATCTGCTCCACTAATAAATTAATCTCATTTTAACTTTATAAAAATTAACATTTTTTTTCGAGTGTTTGCTATATTTGATATAATATCAGATTTTTTCTTATTTTGAGGGTGATTCTTACCCACGGCACTTAATTGACTAACATCAATTCAACTGGCTACTGACTGCTCCAATCCATTGAAACAAAAGACATTTTTTCAACTCATCATTAAAGGAAAATGTTGACGTTTACACAGTTCGAATGTTGGGGACAAACGGTCTCCGTGAAAGTTACCCTAGCGCTCTGCAACAGATTATGGTTTACGGAAACTGCCGAGGATTGCCGATAGTGTTGGGGAAGGGGGTATATCCCCCACACAAAATGGCCCCTAGTCAAAATGTCCCCTCGTTTGGTCAAAATGGTCCCTGATAAATGGTCAAAATGGTCCCCAAAAAGGTTTTATTGCCATAGTCAATTGGGCCCCTATCCAAATTGGCCCCTAGTCAAAATGGCCATAAAAGTTAAATTTGGTCAAAATGGTCAGTCACTATGGCCCCTATTTTGGTCAAAATGGCCTCTGAATTTCTTTTTTGATTTCAACCAATTCATTGGTCAAAATGGCCAAAAAAAATAAAAGTCAAAATGGTCCCTGATTTTTTTTTTTATAAATTGTAGCTTATATGATGATAATCAAAGGAATAATTGGAAGCTATTTTAACCCTAAAAATGGTCACTAATTTTGACTGAAAATTGTACTCTGTAATTTTGAAGACATAAATTGTGTTCCTATTTATATTTTCTTCAAACCAAAGACATTCTAAGACATACAATATTAATTTGAAGTTCCAGTTCCAGTTCTCAAAAAGATTATACAAAGAATATATTATGTAGCGCTTTCTGTTTTGTTAATTTGTAACATCATAAATAAAAATATTATTTTGAGACCATTTTGACCAAACGAGGGGCCATTTTGGAAAGGGGCCTAATTGACTATAACCCGTTTTTATCGTCTGCTCGATAGAGGCGTAATATCTCTTCGTAAAATATTTCAAGCTGGTCAAGCCTATGTTGCGTTAAGCAGAGTTAAAACGTTACAGGGTCTTACAATACAAGATTTTACGGAAAAAAACATATATGTGATAAAAAAAATTTAATCGACATTAGGAGCAATACAGCCCGAAAATAGGACCGTATCGACTGATACTAATATAATTTTACACAATGTTCAGGGTTTATATCTATTCACATACGAGATCTACAGAAACACATTAAAATGCTAGATGATATTTGTTTAACAGAAACATAGCTAAATAATTCAATAACTCCAACAAAACTCAAGTTAAATCGTTTCCTTCTTTACCGATGCAGCAGCTATGATGACACTTAAGATTTCAAAAATTTTTAAAATAAAAGGGGCATTGAGGATTAGGAATTTATTTTAAAGAAGAAAAAAATGTTAATATCTTAAATTTGGGAGTTTTAAAAATAGAACATATTGCTTTGAATATTCTGGATAAGAATATTAACGTAATTGTTATCTATAGACCACCTGTTTCTCGATTAAAATTATTTCTCCCAATGTTAGAAAGATTACTAGTTGAATTACAAGATTGATATATGATTGAATCTACCCTTTCACAAAACTTTTTACTAAAAATAAGGGAGTGAACACCAGACTTTAGGGGTTTGAAGTTCAAAAAGTCTTACAGATATCAGGCAAAGCATCACGGGCCACGCTCAGTGCTGTTCACAGCCCTAGTTGCCCTTGTTTTTGTAAATGTGTTGTGGAAACAATAGAGATTGTGGATTTTGATGAAACTTGGTGTGAGTGTTTGTATTGACCTAGGGATAGGCCTACACCTTATTGAAAATCAGAAACATCAACAACTATGTGAATGCTCTTAATCATTATAGGATGGAACCTAAACGTAGGTTGCCATTGTTTAATGCATATTTCAGTGACATATTTGTTTTTTCCAGGAAACTTTAACCCATGGTTTTACTCTTATAAAAAGAGAAAATGTCATTCTCAGAATATTTCATTTACTGACCATTTTTGTCAACCCCCCGGACGAATTGGCTGCCATTATAAAAGTGGGCGTATTACGATGGCCATCGCTATTTTTGAAAATTTTGATTTCAAATTTCCTTGACAAAATATTTTTAAAAATTGTGCAATAGCCCATGCTTCAGGTTTAGAAAAAATTGAGTTTTAGATATTCCCTTTTGGTTCCAGGTCATTTAATAATATTTGCTGATTAAAGTTATGCTATAACATTTTCGATTTTGTCTAGTTTCCACCTCCTTCTCTCTCTCTCTCTCCCCCCCCCCCCCCCCCCCCCCAAAAAAAAAGAAGAATGGAGAGACTGATAAATATTCACCAAAAACTGATCCAAGGGTGAACCTTTGTGAGAATCACAAAACGTTACATTAAGACTTAAATGTTTGATGTCTAAATATTTGAAAATAAATGAGTTAAGAAGATCTTTATATTGATAGCATAATTTACAAAAATTCTAAATGTAGGCTACTGTTAACGATTCAAAAAGTCCAAAAGAAGATTCCGTTAAAAAAATCTTGTTTGTGAATTTTGTAATTGAGTTCTATGTTCAAACGTTGACCAGTGAATAGTTTTAAAAGTAACACGAAGATATATTTACTTCTAACAAAACACACATAGCAAAATTCTGAAAATTCAAAATGTAGCCTACAAAAATCGAGATGATCGGAGGATCAAGATCCAGAAAAATCTTTCTCATATAAACCAAAGCAAAAATTTACAATTCTATTTTGATATTCATATTAAATTCGGGACTAGCAAACTCCATTGAAATATGAACAATTGACAGGCAAATTGGGCTCGTTTCAGCCTTCATGTGCTTCAGTCACGGGTACCCTTTTGTCAGAGGAAACAAAGGGAAGTAACTACATTTGATAAAGTTCGTTGAACATTGATTGCTCTCGGGTATCATAATAGAATATAAAATTACACAGCTCTGAGTTTGGGTTTTTATATTTAAACAATGGGTAAACAATTGACACCCTTCTAATAATTATAACAAATCACCTTATTGTGGTGGATTTTCGTTTCGGAAAAGCATTCCAGGCAAAATTTATGACGTCAATGACGTAAACATCCACCATTTTGTTTCACTGATTATCTTATGATCGATATGTTGCTCTTCGATAATCATCAATCTACAAAAATTAAGGTCTCGCTAACTGTTATTTGTTTGCATAACTCCAAAACGTACTATTTTCAGAGTAGACTAAGGTCAAGCTAATTATTATTAGATCTTGTCATTGTCATTCATATTGTTATATCTTAATATTTTTTGTTTGTTTGTTTTTTTAATTTAGCCTATTTTAATTTAGTATTTTACTTTGTAAGACCTAGTCGCTAGTCTTCTTGAGTTCTTAGGAACTAACTTATTTAATAAATTAAAAGGAAGCAGTATCTTTAGTTTAAATCTGAATAAGATATTTTTCAAATATCTATAATATTAATAGGCTATATATTAAATTTCAAGGAATGGTTTGATTTCTAGTCTTGACGTCTCCTCAGTCTGGCTTCCTGATCCTGTCTATTTTTCCAATGTCGAAGCTGCTACTGTTGGTATTTGTTGTTACAAGTATTGTATCGTTTTCTAAAAATCCATCAGTTGAATCACTAGACCTTAAGTGTAAGTATTTGACTATATGATTTTTTAATACGGTATATATCCAAACAGAAGAAGTCCTTTTATTAATGTACCGTAATGTTTTACTTTATAAATAATTAGCAAGAGTTAACGTCCTATTTGTCCATTACCAATCCGATAAATCAAAAGAGCCTAACTGACTTTTAAAACGTCTTAAAGGGACACTTTCGAGATATTTGAAATATAAAATGAAATGTCTCCTGATTGTCATTTTTAGGCCTAGTACACGTCGGATGTAAGAGGTTTTACGTTGATAAACCACTATGTGGTAAAGGAGTTTACACTGAAAATGGTAATACTGTTCTCAAACTAGTTGGTTTAGATTGTAATGGTGAACGAATCCATCGATATAATACGATATGGTATATGATAGCTAAATCTTCTCACATAGCTCTACATCAGTGCAGGTATAATAATAATAATAATAATAATAATAATGATAATTAACTCTTTATTTTACATGGGTCAGTCAGAATTAGGCCCAATACCACAAGTGATACGGACATCATACGGTACTGTCTCACACTCAGCCCATGGGGACAAACATAAATACAATATATATACAATATATAGAAAAAAAAATTGAAATGGACAGAATAAGATGTAGTGATCAAGTACATTTTAATAATTTGACATTAATGACTGAAGCAATAAAACAAATTTTTTTCAAGATAAAACAAGAAGTTACTGGTATGTTGTTAGGCCCAGTAAAATAGAAATTACTATATATATGCAGGAGCAATATTGAATTCAGTATCACCACCCTTTAGAATGAGTTTTTGCAAAATTTGCCCCCCCAATATGAAATTGCTTCCTACGGGCCTGATAGGAACCATTGTCATATTATTTCACAACGGCTTATCTTAAAAATTGGCATACACATAAATTTACCAGTATAGTGTTTTACATTTGTATTGATATACAGGATATTGAAATAGCTTATTACGTTTTAGAGATCGTTTGAAATGCAAGATACCAGAGACGTATTTACATCCTACAGGGGATAGAAGGTTTGTTGTTGTAGTAACAGAGAAGAATATTGCTAAACATTTGGAAATTAATCTGAAATATATAAAAGGTATTATTATACGTTTTTTTAATGAATTATTATTCACATAATCAATTCTGGATTAACGTATGTAGTTTGTAGTCAACATAATTGTGGTCTGTTGCCGACATTGATCAACATAATAGTTCGAATACATAATTTTTATGTAGGGTCACCATGCAGGCATATTTAGACACTTCACACTCGTCCATCCGTCTGTCGTTTTACACAGCATATTTATACATCGTCGTTCATAGTTCTATAACCTTTACTCTCACAATATTCATACAAAATGTCCGATTAGTTAAGCCACAATTACATTTATTTTTCACTTTTAGAAAGCAAAATTCGTATGCACGACAGCACACATAGTGTAAAGAAACAATTTGATGAACACCAGAAAAAAGACGATAAAGATGATACAGAAATAAATGGGAATAAAAGTCATGAAGAAAAGCAAGAAAATCAACACAAAAAAGATAATGATAAGGAATATGACCATAAGGGTAAGGGTCAAAATGACAGAAAAAACGAAAATGTAAATGATTTTAAAAATGGAAGAGTAATTAAAAAGGAAACAGACAAAAATAACATCGAAAAAGATTACAATAAAGATAGTAAAGAAAGAGAAAACGACGGATATGTTAATCATATAATACTTAGAGACAACCCCCCACAAACAGACGATATGGTGCACACTGAGAGCAAGCTTGGTGTTGTTGTTGACACAAAAAAACGAGTTTCAAAACAAGAAAAAACAAAAGAAAATCTCAACATTAAAGACGAGATAAGAGTTCCTGAAGAAAGTAATGTTTTTGTTAGTGAAAAAGGTGAAAATTTGTTTATCAAAAAACGAGAAAAAACCCACACAAAAGGTGACAATAAATTCGAACTTCGTGTTAACAGTCGCATTAAAGATGAAACCGTACACCATGTAAACATTACCGAAATTTACAACAAAAACTACAATGATATGGTGCATGCTCGTATTGACACTCAAAATGGAAATAGAAAATCAAAAAACAGCAAAAAGAGAATTGAAACTGGAAAAAATGATTATTTGATAGATGTAGTTCCAATTTATGAATCAAAAAGCCCAGTAGATTCTACAAATATGCAAACGAATGATAAGCAGTATAAGCTTGCAGACACACTTGAAAATATATTGAGAAGCTCCAATAACAGTTCATCTGATTCAACTTCAATAACACGTTATAATGAAAAACAGATCAACAATATCGGCTCAAAACGGTCCAAGAAAATTACACAAAACCTGATACAAAATCTAGATACCTTACTTTCAGACCTAAATGCACCTAAACAAGAAAGACTGAATTTTAAAGAGTCGACAGAAGACAAAAACTTTAATCTAATTCCTCGACCACCTGTTCTTCTTGATAAGTATGAACCGAAACCTGAACAACTATCACGACAAAATATACGACTAAATAGGCCATCAAAACACGTGCCAAAATATCAATCAAAACACGTACCAAAATATCAATCAAAACATATATCAAAATATCAATCAAAACCATCACAATATCTACAAAAATATCGATCAAAACATAGAACAAAATCTAAAAAAATGTTTAAAAAGAACAAACAAAATTATTTGAATGACAATCAACAATATTCGGATAATCTTAGTTCATCAAAACGTTTTGATGTTCTGGGTAACAGTGATGGAAAAGAAACAAATGTCCTTAAGTCACCCGCAAAAAAACACGATACTCAAGGAAATGGTATTCTTAGTAAGAACGATACAAAAATAAACGTTCCTGTTTCAACACTTGAGTTTAGGAAAGAAATTGTTAATATTCCTTCATATGATAAAAAGAAACATTCACGGATTCCTTTAAGCACAAAGAAACCGTATTACAACCTGAATATCTACGTCGAATCAAAACCGGTATCACTTGAACAATCCACTGTCAAGGATGAACATATCAATAATCATTCTAGTCTAAATGCAAAATCTATGGGTATTGTTTATCATGGCACCTTAAATAGGAATAGAACTTCTTGGCAGGGAAATTATGTCAGTGTTCCAAAGAATCAGTTACACAAATTGATAGAAGTTTTCTTAAGAGAAAAACAACATGATGCTTTGAAGAGTAAATTAAGATATAAATTGATGAGAAATTACGTTTCAAACACACAGAAAGAATTGAAAGAAAAAAAACAGCAGTTAAAACAGAGAAAAATGTCCAATACCAAGAAAGTGAATGATATGAAAAAAGAATTGAAGATTCAAAATATTCAAAAAGACAAGAAGTTGAGGGACAAAGTAAAAGACTTAAGTGCAAAGGCGAAGGTACTGAAAGACAAAGAATTTCATGTCCAAAAGTTAAAAAAAAAGTATGATGATTTCAAGGAGAGAGAAAAACTTCAACCTGAGAAAATTAAGACACAAATTGGAATATCCAGTTTGAAGCACAAAGTGTTGATACCGGTAGAACATGCAACCGATTCAACAATAGATAATGGAATGAAAAATGTACTGGAAGTGATAAAAGAAGTTCAGCTAAAGAAAAAAACGGACAATGTTCAAAGCCAGTCCGTTAGAAAAAAAAATATAGAAACAGAAGCTGTTGGATCAAAGAGTGATGTTCACAATGCAAACGAATTGATAAATGAAGATTTAAAGAAAGCGTCTGGTAATAATATTCATGATGAAAATATTGGTAATCGTTTAAATCCAAATACATTGTACCCCCAAAATCATGACAATATTAGAAACTATGTTTTTAGCCAACCAGAAATTCGTATACCTCTCAAATCACACCATTTGAAACAAACAAATCCAGAAGAACTCAAACATGAAGAAAATCTTTATTTTCTTAACCAAATTCATAAAGATGCTTCCAAACTAAAAGATCGCCTGAATTGCAATAGAATCCCGAATATAAATGCCAAAATTGAATCAGAATTATCATCTATCGAAGGCAATATTTATCGCATTCTGGCTGAAAAAACTAACTTTGAAAATAGCAAAAAACTTCAAAAAAAGGTACATAATGCAACTTTTGCAACAATAGCTGATTCTTTAAACAAATCGTGCAGTCGTCAATTAAATGATGATATGAGAATAGGGAAATTGACTAATTGGGGGCCGTGGGGAAATTGTTCTGTGAATTGTGGAGAAGGAGGATTTCAACTGAGAAATAGGACCTGTACCACAAATAAATGTGTAGGAAGTCTATGGGATGTTAAAGAATGTAGTAAACACACGCCATGTCAAGGTAAGTAAAATTTTAAGAATATCATAAAATAACAAACTGTTTTGACTTTTAAATACTGTCGAGTGTCGTTACAGATGCTAGCTGTTTGCATCTGGTTTAAATTTAAATGACTGACTTTACATAATTTTCAGTTTGTTCAGCTGCTATAATTTATGTTTAAGATATTGGGGGTTTTTTTTCAGCCTTTTTATGTGTTTTGGGGACGCTAACAGTATTTGCCTTAATCAAAATTTTAGTCAGACGTCTGTGGTTCCAACCATTCCACCACAACTAAGGGCTTTTTGGCGTCATGCTATTTTAGTATTTTTATGAATAATATCTAAGGACATTTAGTGATGTTAGAAATTGCAAAGTTGTTTGCACAAAATTTACTTTAATCCCTTCTTGATTATGTGAATTGTTAATCCTCATCGGGTATATTTCTAGCTAATTGGATGAAGTGGAGTACCTGGGGACCTTGTTCATCTTCTTGTGATAAAGGATATACAACAAGAACTCGTGTATGTATCTCACAAGTTCAAAAAGCCAAATGTTCAGGAAACTTCATTAAAGTACAGCCATGTAACACTCATCGTTGTAAGTTGAACAATTGGACAGAATGGAGTTCCTGGTCTGGTTGCAGTGTTTCATGTGGTACTGGTTTTCAAGAAAGAATAAGAGATTGTAAATTACAAGCTGAATCAAAAGACACGTTACCTCCGTGTGAAGGAGGTTCTTATGAACATAGATTATGTGTTCATTCATCATGCAGCGGTGGTTTGTATTATACATCATATATTTATAGCAATTTCACAAATTTGACAGTTAATTTAGTTTTATTGTTTCCCTTGAATTCAAAATTGCCTTTTAAATGCTATTAAGTCCACAGTTTGTATACGCACACATTTCTCTATGTGGACGTATATTGTCGGCACCCCCTGTACCCTAGATTTTTTGATGGAATCAAATGAAATCCGGTACGTGTATACATATTCATAAAACGAAATCCAGTTCGAATTTGGGCTATTTTCGGCCGTTAGAAGCTGAGTTATTGCCCTTGCCCCAAAATCTTGAATTTGCTATTACTCTCTGTGTTTTCTACTGATTTTGATGAAACTTAAAATGAATGTTAATGGACCTAAATCGAAAGGTTTGAGAAAGTTTAGTTTACTCCTGATTAAATTTAAGGCTTTTTTGTTTTTACCATCCGCATGCCGTGGTGGGCGTATATGGTTGTGGTCCACTATATGTATATTTATGAAACTGGGTATGTTTTATAGTGTCATATCTCAGATGAATTTGATTTTTACGATTTTGAATTAGCAGGTTTTGAGTTTAGCCAAAATGTGTGAGTTTTTACGAATAAGGCTTGATAAGAAATGCATATATACGCTCGTACATACTAAGAAATTTGCTGTTGTATTGGCTTTAGACGACCCCTCGTTATTTGGTCTGGTTTTGTTTGTTTCAACACAGCCAACATGAGTTTTGCAATTGGTATTTTAGTTAAGTAGCTTATATTAAGATTTAAAAATGTGTATTTTGAGGTAACTGTTGGACGACTGTTATGGAGTCAAACATTTTGTTTGTTTTTTTGAATTATTTCAGGAAATGGTGCCATATTGGACAGTATTTCAAAGTTTCAGTCAGCAGCAATGATATGTGACAGAGCTACTCGTGAACGCTCAAATTATGTTGTTTGGAAAACACCAGATACAACCCTAATAACGTCTAAAACTCAAACGGATAGGTAAATTTCTGCTACACACTATGTATATATTGTTATATCTAAATCTTGAAAACAGGTTACCTACCACACGTTCAACACATGTAAGCAATTCTAGGAATATAGTTTGAACATTGATGATTGCTTCAATGTTCATGATTCTGTTGCCTCCATTGTTTAAACATTTTGAGCTCTTTGTTCTTGCAGAATTAAGATATCTGGTCCTTATCTTATCATACACAACTTAAAAGAATCTGATAGAGGATTATATAAGTGTGCTTTATTATCAAAGTTACCATATACAAGTAAGTTTTCCTTCTCTTTTAATTTTCTCGAATTATATTTATTATGAAATACTTCAAAAACCCCGCAATTTTCGATAAAGATAGTTTACATTTTTCAAATTAAATTATTTCACGTTATATTGGCAGCTGGATGAAAATATTTTCAAATTATATAGGCCTACTACTCATTTATCATTTTTATACGCCCACATGGAAATGTAGACGTATATTGCCGCCACCTCTGCCAGTCCACACTTTTGTATTTCCGATAGATGCTATAGTATTTTTTTTTTATCTCGGTCAATGATTTTGATCACTATTTTTAATAATAGCCCTTGATTTAGTGTAAACGCGACAAATTTGACTTGTATCTACTATAGAGGTTACAATTCGGTGGGATCGCAAAGGTCGTTAAACAAACGTAACATCTCCATGAACGCATTGTAAGTGTGGCGCGCTGCTAAAACGGTACACTTGCAACGTCGATTTCAATGTGTAGGCCTACTTACCACACACCCTGCAGTTTCGGACACGACCCTACTACGTTCCGTCCTCATGTCGTTATTTACGTAAAGGACGCCTGGTTTATGTGTCCACATTCGTGTTAACGTAGCGTTATGACCAGAGTTTCCAAAATACCCGTGTCTTACAGATTACCGAGTCCGAGTCCGGGACCGAGTTTGGCCCTAGGACCCGGGTCTGACTCGAATCGAGTCCTTCGATATTGGTCCCTCACAGAATACATAGATATTCAGAGTTGAAAGCAAGAAGGAAAACAGCATTATCTTTAAAATTCAAGATTGAAAATTACCAAACTTATACATAGTACGTTTTATTTAACATTCTATATACATTTCACATTCCAATCAAGCAATATCTTTTCGAAATTTTTAAATTGTTTTTGTTAAAGGGATTGTGTATCGGGGACACTGATAGCATCAATTTGCACCATTCCAATTTCCATTCCGAAGTCTGTGGTTCTTGCAATTCCACTAAAAGTAACGCGTTTTAATGTTTTATGACGTGACTTCTATTCATCTGCAGAGATATCAAGAGCAATCTAATTAAAATTAGATTAAATTTCGTTTCGGTTATTTTTTGATTGTCGACTCCATGTAATCTAAAGACTTGTATAAGGAGGTCATCTTCTGCTTACGAATAAGCTATTTATAGCACGTGCCACCGCTCTGCCAATCAGAACACCGTTTATATTTGAATATTTTGTATTGCGTCATAATTTTCCCACAATGCATATCAATACATAGACCCGCGATCTTGAAGGTAGTTTTTGATTGGCTGAAATTTTCGTCACCTGAAGATGACCTTCTTATACAAGTCTTTAGATTACATGGAGTCGACAATCAAAAAATAACCGAAACAAAATGTAATCTAATTTTAATTAGATTGTTTCAAGAGTAGCTTTTGGTAGATCACTAACAGTCAAAAAGGAAATCATAACCTGAACTCCATCAGTTGACCCAAACACAAATTTAGGTTTATAAGCGTCACTAAAGGAAACATAAAACTCACCAAGCTTGATACTAAAATTTCGATGGTTTTATCGGCAATGATGCTCCCAGGCCCGTAGCCTGCCAAGTACTTTTAGGGGGGCAAACGTCCAATCAAGGGGGGCAGTTTAGATATCCACCCAAAGACACCATCACCCCCTTTTATGGAAAACTTTGTGTTATTGTAATGCATTGTTACGCCATTACAGTGCCATCTGTAGAGTTATTTCTACATTTATTGGTGCAGTCGGAAGCCTGAAGTTTGGGGACCCCTAGAAAATTTAGATAATTTGATAATTTGACTCCTTGAAGCGCGATATCCTGACATTTCCTGATATTTTCAAGCGAATTTAAGGTTCAAGATTATTTCTATAGGTTCAAAGGGTTCTTGTCTGAAAAATGTTTGAGATTTTTAGACGCCAATTAAAGACATTTCCCGGCGAATTTAGGGTTTAAGGTTATTTGAATAAGGTCTGAGGTATGTCACTAAGAAAATTTTGAGAATTACACACCTTTTTTGCTGCCGAATTTGAACGCCAATTGGAAGTCTGGAAACACGATTTCATGAAGTCTCTTTTGAGAATTTGACTCTCTGAAACGCAATTTCCTGACATTTCCTGGTGAATTTAAGGTTTACTTGTAGAGGGCCTGTGCGACTAAAACATAGCAAAATCGAGAAAAAGATGTAAAGATTATTTCTATAGGGTCAAAAAGATCCTGTCTATAAAAACAAAGATATTTAGACGCGAATTTCAGAGAGGGTTTAAGGTTATTTGAATAGGGTCTGAGCTGTCGAGAACGCCAATTGGAAGCCTTGAAAAACACGATTTCCTGAAGTCAGGGATCTCTTCTAGAGTATTTTGAGAATTTGACTCCTGAAAACGCGATTTCCTGATGAATTTAGAATTTAAAATTTAAGGGACTGCGTGACGAACACTTGAAAATTTTGAGAATCAGATACCTGGAAACGCAAATTCTTAACATTTCCTGCTAAAAAAAGACACCCCTTTACTCAGTAAAATGAATTAATATATCTTATAAAAATAACACTTGAGATTTTTTTTAGGGGGGCAAGATTTAAATTAGGGGGGGGGGGGGGGCAAAGCCTGGATGCTCCCACTGGCTCTTGCTAGGCCGAGGTTCCTGGCTCATTGTGGGTGTATCTGGAAAGCCAAGCGAATAGTAAAACGAATAGCGTGAACACAACTTGCATGTGCCAGTGATTTGAGTTAACCATTTGCAGCATTTGCTAGTAAGTAAGAAATGAACAACCAACGAATAATCTGACAAAATGCCATATATTAATTCGAATTTGGACCCGGGTCCAGACCCGATTCCATGACCGAGTCCGAGTCTAACCAAAAGAACCGAGTACCCGGGTCTTCAAGTCCGGGTCCAGACTCGATTGGAAACCCTGGTTATGACCGCTTAATACGCATCGTGAAAACGCCAAGGAACCGTATAGAGCATTTCAATGGTACCTTGTCCATATAGGTTTTTGGTAAAACACGCTGACAGATATATATAATAAATTAAATAACAAATACTTTCTGTTTTAGAAACAACTAACGATTGTCGAAGTCATTTATGTTTAAATGGTGGACAATGTATAGAGCAGTCACATATCGGTATATCCAAACCATTATTTGTATGTATTTGTAAATCTGGTTATGGTGGTGTTTATTGTACTGAAGGTAAAACATAAATCACCAAATCTTAATTCAGATATACATATCGAGCAAATCCAATCCCATCGGAATACTTCAATAATCTTGAAAAAATATAGTCATCTTAGTATTTGCCAGTTTTATTTAATTGGCTGATACAACCATAGATATATACACAAATGTATTATATATAAATATCTATGGATACAACTTCATTCCAACTATCATGGTTGCCTTTCAGAATTAAGATATGATGCCAACACTAACAAAAACTGTCTTAAAACATTAGGTTGTTACTTCCAAATGACATCAGATGGAACTGCGTATGGGTCTTACATAGTTTCGTATGCTGCAAATGCCTTTAAACCCTCTTGAGTGCAGTTTCATGGATGATTTTATAGCGCTAGTAACGTTGGTAATCTACATGATAGAAAATACCTTGTGTAAACGACAATTTAAACTTTTAATGTACATTCTTTTAACATTTAGCTGAACCCAGCTCTTTTGAAATTTGAAGCACACTTAAGAGGTCTGTGTAGTGAAGTTTTTGTAAATCCTCATTTTACAAAAACCCGTGAAACATAAATGGTATATTTTTGTTATTCGACAGATAGTGGTTCAAGCAATGCGCATATAATTGGTATAGTTTTTCTTGTTATAATTTTGGCTATAGCTAAATGTGTGGTATTTTACCTATGTTGCAAGTATGTATAACTTCATTTTCATTCCTTTTAAAAGATGTATATGCATGTGAGGGAACTGGTCTTGATGAACAAATAGCTCATTTGCATTATGTCAGGCTCACGTGTTGTTCCAAGAGATCACAGAAATCGAAACAGAGAAGTAATTCTTGGGAAGTTTTTGAAATATCAACCAGATCTTAGTTATGCATAGTCGTACCTTAACTTTGACACTGAACTATTCGTCAGGTCGTCATGATTCAATTTGGTTTAACTACATGTAATTCCTTTCACATAGCCTATACATGCACTCTATTATAGGTTTAGGAAATCTGTAGACTATACAAAATTTAAAGATAAAACCAATGCTGACGGTATGTTTATTTAATTTAACATTTATTCTAGCTCGACGATGTCTATGCTTGAAAAATGCTTTACATTTACACCAACCAATATTAATTTATTAAGTCTATTTTGATACTACTGTATTATTACATGCATTTGATTTATGATTATGCCGTCAACTGCATTTATGCATTACAAATTGTATGCTTTGAATGATTTTGATTTCTTACAGGAACCAAGAAATCATCTGCTCAAAGGCTTAAATCAATATTTGGTAAGAAACATGAAGATAAGGTTGGTGAAAAAATGACACAAGATAAATCGACATCCCCCAAAATATTGTCTGAAACGATTCTACCGACTGAGACTCATCCAAGTGTTAAGAAGGGAAAGACATCATCTACTAATCATAAAACAGTACTGGGCGCGAGATCTTCGTTAAAAAATGATATTAATAATCTTTTAGGCGGGGCCACCGAGGCGTTAAAAAAAAAAACAACTAAAGATGTAAAGTCCAACAATGGTTCTTTCGATAATATCATCCAAGGCATCAAAAAATACATTCCCGGTAATTCTAAAGAGGCAATTTCAAGATGTAATTCCATAACAGGTGATGAATTTATTGCAGGAAGTGTAAGCATTAGTATAAGTGACTTCTCTTCAGATATGAAAAGTATCTCTGTCGATGCAATACATAATGAAAATGTCACAGGAAATGTTGAAAATAGGAGTGAAGTTAGTTCCAATCAAGCTCCTCGCAACACTATTGTCTACCCAGAATCTACACTTGCCACCAACGATGTTAAAGCAGATATTTATTCCAAAAAATCCTCGCAGGAAATAACCAATTTTTTATTAGATAGGGCGAGAGTTATTTTGCCTGGGACCAATATTTCTTCTACAATGGAGGGTTCTGGTATCAAATCAGACAAACCTAACACACAATCAATGGATGAGGCATTAGGACAGAACCCCCCAAGTATTTGTACTAGTAAAGAAAACACGAATGCTTCTTATAGACCAAACGAATCTACCGGAAATACCGATAAAAGTCTAGAGAGGATTGAAATGAGTTCAACAGGAGATTACGTATTTAAATCATTACAATTCAATACATCACCACCATATACTAGTTTGGAGACCAAGAAAGTTTACCAAGTCACACCACATCCAAAATTGTTACAGAATAAATTTTCAGCTTCTAACGCAAAAGAAAGAATTCAAACTGAAATCACAAAAAAATGTGTAACAGATTGTGACCACAAGTCAGATACTACCAGAATGAAGAGCACTCAAGTTAAAACAATAGAATCTTCAGAAGCAGAAGCTGTCAATGAAGAAGGAAGACCTACAGATTTAATAATATCAGACGGCATTAAGTCTGAAACTGCTAGTTCAGTATCAGAAAATCCTAAGAAAAGAGAATCGAGATTAGAAATTGTATGTGATGAATTCAAGAAAATAGACGATACTATATATTGTAATACACATAAAACAAGTGTTATTATCGGGACATCGAATTCAGCTAGACAGAAGAAATTATCATGTGAACATGGTTTCATATCCTTGGTTAATGAACACGAACTGTTTTCAATATGTTGTCGTGAACACCATCTCCGCATGTTAGATATCTTCGAAGGATATACTGCTGGTTATTCAGAAGGACACCAAGTGAAGAACAGAGATCTGGTTAATTTGAAACACAGCATTATACGTCATACTGCAAATGACAAAATGTCAGAGCCAAACAAACAAAATCTACGATATATCAAAGGAAGCTCTCCTTCCAGGGACGATGTTTTGTTGAAATCTATGACTATAACGCCTTTCATATCGGGTGGTAGTGTTGAAAGTGGAAAATCCTACGAAAGATATTATCGGTCCATACCAATTCACTCGGACATGTCACCAAAAGGCACAGACAATACCCAGAGATACAGCGCTTCATTGACACCATCACTGCAGTCTAATTCAAGCTTCATTTCCACGCCAATAAATAGCGATTCCTCAGTAAAATCGATCACTGTTACGCCTTCCTTATCGGGTGGTAGTGTTGAAAGTGGAAAATCCTACGAAAGCTCTTATCGGTTTAAACCAATTCACTCGGACATGTCACCGCAAGGCACAGACAATACCGAGAGATACAGCGCTTCATTGACACCATCACTGCAGTCTAATTCAAGCTTCATTTCATCGCCAATAAATGGCGATTCCTCAGTAAAATCAATCACTGTTACGCCTTCTATATCGGGTGGTAGTGTTGAAAGTAAAAAATCCTACGAAAGCTCTTATCGGTCTAAACCAATTCACTCAGACAAGTCACCAAAAGGCACAGACAATACTGAGAGATACAGCGCTTCATTGACACCATCACTGCAGTCTGATTCAAGCTTCATTTCCACGCCAATAAATGGCGATTCCTCGGTAAAATCAATCACTGTTACGCCTTCCATATCGGGTGGTAGTGTTGAAAGTAGAGAATCGCAGCAGAGCTCTTTCGGTTGTAAAATATCGTTATTGGGCAAGTCAGCACAACCCACTAATGGAGCGGAATTCTATAGCTCTTCACTTTCACCTATAAATTCTTATGAAACTTACAGTACTCCGTCGACACCGTATTGGTCTGGAGTAGCTAAAAATTCTAAGACTGACACTGACTCTGTAGTAAACTATCAATCAAACGAGAGAATGGATCGCTCTAATAATTGGGATATCTCTGAGCTGGAAGCAGGTGAACAAATTGATAAAGAAATGGACGAAGACTTTAAAAATCTAAAAACAACTGATCCAGAATTATTGTCACAATTTCAGACAGTCAGTACACCGAAAAAAGCAGACCTAATTTCATTGATCTCTCGAGAACCTTCTTCAAATAAACAAGAAATTGATGACATGTCTAATGTTTCCCTGCAGTCAATGTCTGATTTAGATGAGAGCCAATACTTCAATCCAATAGAAAACATGACGTCTCGGAATTCACAAAATACAATCAAACACACTGAATCTTTATATGTGTCTTCGTTGCCTGATGTTAATAAAGATCCAAGCAGTGTAAAGAATGAGGCAGAGGTTTCTCTGAAAAGAGCAGACAGGATTTCATTTATCACTCAAGAGCCCTCTTTTAAAAAAGAAGAAATGAATGATATTTCTAATGTTTCCTTGAAGTCCATGCCTGATTTAGATGAGAGCCAATACTTCAATCCAATAGAAAACATGACGTCTCGGGATTCACAAAATACAACCAAATCTGGTAATGGATCTGTTTATATGTCACCATTTCCTGAAGTTGATAAATGTCTGAGCAGTGTAAAGGATGAGTCTAGAAGAAATACAGGTGAAGAAAGTGTAGATTTAAGTGATCTTAATTACACATTTAGCCCCGAGACAACAGAAATTGCTTCCTCAATTACTAATTCTGGAGTGTGTAAGAAGATACCTGGATCTGCGACAATGATTCAACATCCAATCAAGCATGACGATCCAGAAACAACTTCCAGCCTATCAAAACCGTCTAATAGTAGCACCTTGATCATATCAAGCAGTGGAAGTCTGTTGAAAAGTTATTCTCAAGGCTTTGTCGTCAAATCAACGGACCCGATTCTTAATCCAGTTAGACAAAATGTAGATACATCTACCGTTGAAGGCAAGGACGATACGTTCTCCAGATTAGAACAGCTCACATCTTATTCCAATGAAACCTTCTGTGATAAGGTAAAGGAGAATCTTCAAGCCTGCAACGCTGACAATAATTCAGTAGATATATCGTTCTCAACGTTTATTACTAAACATTTAAATGCTCCAAATTATATTTCACCTCCTCATTCAGACAATAAATCTTCAGGTGATATGTTCGGTTCAGTAACGCGATTATCAACCTTCTTTATGTCCCCCGATACCACGCCAGTTTCACCTCAAAATCTCAAAAAATCGAAATACGGGACTGGAGTTCAAAATCCATTACCATTGAAAATAGAGAAATCTTCCCACATCCATCCAGAAGCATCAAATGAAATGTTTCCTGATAGAAAATCTTCAGATCCAGTCCATGAATCGGTATTGGTTAAATCAGTGTCTGTTACAGAAATATGTCAACAGTATTCCCAATACACAAAGCCAAACACTGGAGATTCAGATTCGACAACGAATACAGGGATTAGTCATGACAAAATGTATCCAGAAAGACAGCTGTCTAAAACTAGTCATTACCAGTTAACAGAACCTCCACTTCAAAATAATGAAAAAAATTCAATGAGCCATTCTACATCATTTTATTCGGTGGACAATACAACAATGTCCGTACCATTTGCAACAAACGAAGCTGAAGACAATGCCGAGTATTTACCAGTAAGAATTCCCAATAGTTATGTAGCGGAAGGGTCCTTAGAGAAGTCTTGTGATGTGACTGATGATGATGACGTGTATTGTGAGACTTTTAATATGAACAAATTTAAGAGGATAATGTGCCCTATACCAGAGGAAGAGGATTCTTTAGGCCAATCTGTGGATTTCAAATCGCCTTATTCATCGACGACCGATTTCGATTCTGTGAAAAATTCAGAATCCAACACCGTACGAACACCATCTTCTGATTTTAAAAGTCCCTGTCCGTCAGATCAGGGGAAAGGGTAAATCGGTTTTGATTTATCTAGAATAGGCACGTCTTGGTGACTGTAACATGTTTTATGATTATTATTTTTATTATTATCTGTTGAACTGTTGTGGTTTGTTAATCTTTGGTATATCAATTTGTTATTATTTTAACCTACTGTAACTGTGATCGAACCTCTTAAATATATTTTTTTTTAGTTTTGAACGTGATTTGCCCATCCTTTGTTCTCCCTTTTATTTAAATTGGAGATATATATCTCCAAAATGAACATTTCACAACCCTTTGATGAGCGATCAGATTTGTTAGATGTTAAGGAAGATAGAGGAAGATCAACAATCTTCTTGTATGTATATAGGAGGTATAAAAAAAGGGAAAATATATCAATGTCTTGGTAGTATTCTATGTAACGTTTAAGCAAAATCGCCAAGTGCAACATTGGAAAAACATTGGAATAAGCCCTCTATCAAATCTTTAGTATATACCTACGTGGAAATGTGAAAGAAAATTGCCGACATTAAGTTTGCCCATTCGGTTTCAATTTTTGAAACCGTATGATAACGCCACGACAAAATGACTGTAAATAATACTATGTATTTCAAATTGAGATTGAGAGACAGAATGTTCCTGTAAAGCCAATGCCATACCAGTGCACCATAGACGAAGCTTACAAATTTGACATAAAAGCAAGTAGGTATATGAAATCTGTTCAAAAGTGAGATAATTTCATAAATTCATAATTTCACCATTTTTAGAACATAATTTGAGATAAAAAAAAACTTGTTTTCTAGTATTTTTTTAGTCTTTTGTGATTTCTGCTATATAGTAGGCGTATTTTAATTTTCTCTTGCCTATTTAGCATTCCTTTGAAAAAACGAAATATAAGCAATAATATTTTTTTTTTCTCCAAGCATCAGGTGCATCTTTTTTAATACATGTACCAATAAATTAAATTTTTAAAAACAATTAGTGACGCATCTATGAAACTGGGAAGTCGTCAATTTTGAATATTATTGGCCATTGGATCTATAAGTAAAAGAAGAATCTAGTTCTTATCATTTTTTGTTTTTGTTTTTTATTTTTTTTGATTATTAGTCTTTATAAAGACGACATACTACAATGGTTGCAGAATATACTGTCTCTTGTCGGGTGTTCATCTTTGGGTTTTGTAGAATATAAACGATATGACGATTCAATACGTTCATTGGATGCTACTTCTGTCTCCAATGGTCATAATTTGTTTTTGCTCCAATGATAACAGATATAGGCCTACGGTAAGAATTTTTCATTTGTTAGTCTTTACGTTTGCCCTTTAGACCAGTCGAAATACACCTATACACGTTTTTAGGTGAGAGATTCTATGCTTTGTATGGATTCTGTTTTAATATGCGAAAATGAAATCACAGAATAATTTCATTTTGTAAAATGATATAATTACGATGGCCGTTGAAAACATATTGCTGGTTTTTTTTTCTCCTTAATGTGACGATATTGCCTGTGAATTATTGAAAACAATGAAATTCGTAGAACATTCGGGTAACGACTTGTTTATATATATTATACAGGTCTAAAGCATTTCGTTACTTTCTTGTGTTTCCAGATAGAACGCTACCAACCTTCTGATTTTGTTTGTAAGAAGTATATGAATTGTAAATGGGCAGTTTGTCCATGGAAATATAATGTAGTCATTTCACCTATAGTATGTGATATCATTCCCAACATGTAAGTTAATAATCGTGTTCCATCAATTTCTTTTTCTTTTTTCCGCATTCCCCTTGTTATTGTTGTTGCAATGATTGCTGCTTGTACAAACCTTAAACATTTATAGAAGCCCTATCACACATGTAGGATTGAGCATACATGGTTATTTTCTTTTAAGTTCACAAACTTATGTCTAACACACGAACAGAACATCATACTTTATTCTCAGAAAACTGAGAAATTAGCTAAGCTAATCAGTAATATTGTTCATCACAGCTCTTTTTTTCTCTCTCTCTTTCTTGAAATTTAAGCCTTCAAAGCCATGTGTATGTGATTTTCATGCAGTTAGAGTACTGCTTAAGGCTATGTACAAATATTCAAATAAACCCTCAAAATAAATACCAATTATTTATTTTATATCTTTTTATTTGTATCGGGAATACTGATAGCATCAATTAAACCTGACTCCAGCAATTCAACCTTAAACTAGAAATCATACCGTCGAACAAGCGAAGGTGTTATGTGAAAAGCATATTTCTTGAGTATATATGAACTATGAAGTCATAAATGTATTCAAACGGTCTCCGTGAAAGTTACACTAGTGATCTGCAATGGTTTTCTGAAACTGCCGAGGATTTCTGATTGTAACATAGTTTAAAGTTGAACTACAGACGTCTGATTGGAAAGAGGAATAGTGAAAATTGATGCCATCAGTGTCCCGATACAAATCAAAAATTTAGAAAACATTTTTACAATCCCGCTTAGTATACTTTTGCCTTTTTGATATTTTGCAGACGTTGCATGGCATGTGAACCTGGAACTAGTTGTCAACAATCTGGTCGTATTTTACCTTCGGGGAATCTGGTCAACTTTGTTTATAAATGTTTATAACTTCCATTCTTTCTCATCCACATTTTATTAATTCATTTCTGTACTTATGTTCTTAAAATAGTGTAATCTTAATACAGTTTGATAGATACTATTATTATTTTCGATCGCGCTGGCCCCCTTATCAATGATATTATCACTGAAGACATCCACCCCATATTGTTCCTTCGGATATTTCTAAGAAATATGTCTTGCACGCAGAGCATCCAGAAACTCGTCTATTGAACAACTTTGGCATGATTTCAACATTTTCTACATACTGATTTCCAATTTGATTTAAGGCATTGTATTGAGGTTTTCTAAACTTTGTATGTGTATCGGGGACACTGATAGCATCAGCATGTGGTTCTTGCAATTCCATTAAAACTAACGCGTTTTATGACGTCACTGATATTCATGTGGGCGTATATAGCCGTCGCCCCTGTCTGTCCTTCTGTCGGTCTGTCTGTCTGTCCACAAGGTTGTTGTGGACATGATAGTGAGCTGAGTTCTTGGTGGATTTTGATGAAAATTGCTGTGAGTGTTCAAAATCACCCAAGGATGAACCCTATTGAAAATCAGACTAATCGAAAAATATTTCATGGGTTATTGTCCTTGAAATAATATGGATTTGATGAAACTTGGTATGCTACCAAATTCCACGTGTTCTTTTTCAAACAAAGCTGCCAGTGAGCGTACGATACCTTGCCTGGTTATGGTAAGTTTGAAAGATCTTAGACGGGTCAAATGATCTTGTTTTTCTTATCTTGAAATATCATACCGTACCTATATGTTGACGAAAACAACGTTCTTAGGCCTATATGTGGCTAGGCTAATTAAATTAGAGATGCAATACTTATACACTACACATGAATGAATTTATGATACAAATAGGCACCTATTAATGTATAGGCTACACATATAATATTCATAGTCGTTTTAATTGGGTAAGTAAGGTCAATGTCAACTAAAAACACTATAGTTTGAAAAGATAATATCCAATGAAACGAGATCTATTTTTCTTGCTGATACTCAGATAAAATTTGTTAAACGAAGTTTTGATTGTGTTTCGAACATGTTACTACAACCATGATCCATGTCTGATATTTTCGGCTCTGTTTGGATTTGAAGCGGGCTTTCAACAGAATTTCGTAATGGTGGATGCGGAAAAGACCTCTTTACTTCCCCAATCAAATTCTGCATCATTATCAAGTGACTCAAAAGGTAAGAATTTAATGTTTCCTCATTTAGAAAAAAATGATACCCCTGGAGTATATTTCAATAATATTCTTATCATTTATCATGAAAACCTATTTATCTAGGTAGACATTAGGGAAAGAAAAATAATCAAGTACTTTATGTCGATAACCTAATTTTGTAGTTATCTATTGACGAATAGATATTAAATAGGACACATTTATACTTATTACATTATAGTGTAGTTTACTTTTAATTTTAGAACTACAAAATTGTAGCCTATTCATCTGTGTCACAGTCAAGTAATTTCGTGCCAGTTTACTAGAAATATTTTCATTATCAAAAAATATAATGGAGTTGTTGTAGATATAGTTACTGGTTAAAGAGGGTCTCCTATAATATGATTTCACTATAGATATTCCTTTAGTATACCAGCTCTAATGATAAAAATGAATAATCCCAAACATATAGCCTAGGCAAACTACGCATAAATTAATTGGATCCTCTTCTGGCCGATGTTTTTTTTTTCAGTGCCGCTATACTGGAGTGAAAGATGGAAATTAGGCTATATGGTTTTCTTTGGTTGTGCTGTTCATTTTGGAGTAAGAACTAATTTAAGCGTAGCTATAGTGTGTATGGTAAACAACACTCAGCAAAATAGTACCAGTAGTCTTCCAATCAACCATACACGACATTCCCTTCCATTATCAGAGGTAAAATATAGCCTTGCTAAATAGTTTTGATGTACACCATCTAACTAGGTTTGGGAATGTGCAAAATTGTGTTATATAAGGTGATACCAATTCTGTCATGCTATGTAGTGTACATTAAATCTGAAAAGCTTGTTAGGTAATGTACATTATCTAACTAACTAACTACATGATAATGTACATTGTATCTGACTAGCTATGATGATATAAATTATATCTGACTAGCTATGATAATGTACATTGTATCTGACTTGCTTTGATGATGTAAATTGTAAACTAGCTATAGCGATGATGATGATGTTAATTGTTTCTGACTAGCTTAGATAACATACATTATGTTTGACGACTTATGATAATGTACATTGTATCTGACTAGCTATGATAATGTACATGTACATTGTATTCGACTTGCTATGATAATGTATATTGTTCTGATTGACTATGATAATGTATACTGTCTCTGACTAACTATGATGTACAGGACGATTGACGAACAGTCACTATGACACCATCACTTCATTATGCACGTCGAGCTATGGAATTTACTGTAATACTTTTGATATTGAATATACATGTATACATGTATAATGATCGAGCTGTAATTGTTTAACTGTATAAGCATTGATGAGACTTGTCTTTTTCAGAGAGGTAATTTGGACTGGAATTCAAGTGAACAAACTGGATTATTGAGTTCATTTTTCTATGGCTATATAATCCTTCAATTACCAGGCGGGTGGATTGCTTCTAAATTTGGTGCCAAGCGACTAGTAGGGGGTATGATGACGTTAGCTGGACTAATAACGATTGTGATGCCATTAGCCGCCAAGAAAGGGTTAACTTACATGTACATAGCGAGAGTATTAGTTGGATTGTTTGGAGTAAGTATAATTAAACACAAGCTACTGCTGGTTTCTGAACAACGCAATACATTACCAATACTAAAATGCTGAAAACGTGGTCTTTTTCTTCTTATTTGCTTAGGTATAACAATAATTATTAATTTACTGTTCTGTCACACATTCTTATAGGGTACAATTTATCCATCCATGTTTTCTCTGTTCGGACGTTGGGCACCACCATTAGAAAGAACTAAATTGATCGCATTAGCAAGCTCGGGTATGTATTTTTTGTCAATTTGATAATAAATCAGACTAGCTCTTAAGAATCAGTCGTTATGTGAATAGCTTTTCTTCGAGAAACGATAACGGTTAAAAACTCTTTATATTATTGACACATCGTAAAAGACCTAATTAATGTTTAAAGAGTCGTGAATAAGGTGATATTTTTTAAGTATTACCCTTGGTAAAAAAAAAATTATTTTGTGTGCCTGAAAACCAATCCATTATTTTTTTAAGGTTGTGCTGCTGGTACAATAATCACAATGACAGGGTCTGGGTTTTTATGTGATTATGGTTTTGGTGGAGGTTGGCCGTCCATCTTTTATCTTACAGGTAGGCATGACATTATAATTGGGATCTTTTTTATCTTTTTGTCAGGAAACGTGTCCATTATAATCATTGTGCTAGAATAATAGAGGATATTTCGTTGTAGGGATATTTGCTGTTTTCTGGTCAATAATATGGATGTTTGTTGTATCTGATACACCATCAACTAGTAAGAACATAACAGAAGAAGAAAGAAAATATATTGTGGATAGTTTGCCTACATCAACGGTAATAATTTGATTAGGTCTATAGGTCTTTCCACCCAAAGGCAGCGATTATTCATAACTAGCCCTTGATATTACAGATCTCTTTGCTACGAACCTGTACATATGATGCTGTTTGGGTGTTTCACTTTACAGCGGCATGTGCATGCTGCAATATAGTATAATTTTAATGATAATATGGTAATTTGCTATATTTCAGAATACAGATACACCGTGGTTAAGTATTTTAACCAGTCCTGCTACCTGGGCCTGTGCTATAGGTAATTTCTGTACAGATTGGGTTGACTATACATTATTAACATGTTTACCGTTATTTATGAAAGATGTTTTAAAATATGATATTAAATCTGTAAGTTGACTTGTAATAGCTAATATTGTTTATTTGGTTCAATTAATACTTACCAATGAGCCGAGAACGCTTTTAGTGAACCAGGTTGTCTCTTAGATTAAAAGTTTTTTTTTAATTTAAGTTTCACTAGAATAAGGTTGTGTTCTCCACATTACACATTGTTTAGCTGATATAACCATGTATCATGTGTATAGTAATTGTAGCTTTAAGACTTATCTGACCATCAGATTGATTAATCTTTCGGGTTTATTTGACACTATCACTTGTCATATTGACGTTGTTTAAATACTAAAAATTATCCCATAAAACGTTTGATTTAAATTATATATATATAGAATGGTGTATATTCAACAATACCACCTATAACATCATTTATTATGGCTTTGGTCTCAAGTTATTTAGCTGATACTTTAAGAAGTAAGCAATTATGCAGTACTATAAATACTAGAAAAATATTCCAGTGTACAGGTAAGATATTTGACAGTACCGTTTTATTTATTTTTCTTGTGTGTAAATTTTACAAATCGGTTACAACTGAATTGTGTGCTTTGCTTTGAATGATCAAACATGTATCCCATCCCTGTGCTTTAATTTGGATACTTAAAGTGTTATTCCATCTATGTGTTGAAATACGAATGACTGAAACCGTTATCCCACCCCTGTCTTTGACGGGTGGACGGTTATCCCATCCCTGTGTATGATTTGAATGACTTAAATACCTTACAGGTTATATGATAGCAGTGGGATTTCTAATAGGTACTGGTTATATTTCTATAAAACAGAGATATCTGGCTGTAGTATTTCTCTCTATAAGCACAGCAGCCTTAGCATGTTCATCAGCTGGATATGTGTCAAATATTGTTGATTTTGCTCCAAGGTAGGTTCAACTATCAGTTTTTCTCGGTGTTGTTTAACCTTAGGACATGCCTCAGCATTGAGTAATGCGTGTATACACATTCAGAAATATTGTGCATAAAGATGCTGTCCTGAAATTCTAATCTAAAAAATATCTTTGCAGAGACAAATTTAGTTATTATGAAAAATTATTATGTTTTAGATATTCTGGTATTATTTGTGGAATCTGTAATTTTTGCGGCACTATTCCAGGAATGGTTGCACCTATTGTTGCTGGTGCACTAACATCTAATGTAAGTCATTTGCAAATTAATATACGTACATATAGTATATATGTATACTAATATAACAATATAGCAAAACAATCCGTTACCTCAATGATGGTATGCATGGTATTGATGACGTATTATGTTCATGTGATATGGTTCAATAGTTAAAATAAGAAACGTTTTAGAATCTTCTGTATACACTTATACTAACAACTCATTTCTCTGGTTTTCAGAAGTCACAAGAAGAATGGAGACACGTGTTTTATTTAGGAGCCATAATGTGTATTGTCGGAGCTGTATTATATGCTATTTTAGCCCGGGCCTCTGTGCAATCATGGGCAATGTCCCCAATAGAAATATGTGTACCACCGCCATCAGGTGACAATTTACAGTCGGACTCAGAATTCCACTCTGCTATAAACCGTTAAGTATCGGAAAGTTAGGAAACGATACAGATACTACATATTAAGGAACACAGATTATGCCTTTTTCTGGCGTGTGTCTGAGCTGGTCCATACTGTGATAGTTTGGCAATTGTCGTTTTGTTTTTTTGCTTGGTACATATAGTGTTCAAAATAGACTGTGATATGCCTTTATTACTCTTGTACAAGGATTTGTAATGAATTAAAGATCACTGGAAACTACTATATAATACATGTGTATTAAAATATACACTTACAAACATAACATTGTGATATAGTTTATTCTCACTGTATTTTTAATTAGATGAATATAGATGTTGTAGTTATAGATAAACCAATTTGTCATACTTAAATAATTGGATGACCTTTTTTTAAACGCCCTTATCTCTCTATGAGGACGTATATTTTCGGCACCCCAGTCCCCGTCCGTCAACATTTGCTCGTAAACGCTCTAAAACTAGAGTTTTTGATGGAATCAAAAGAAATTTGGTATATGTATACATATTCATAAAACGAAGATCAAGTTCGAATTTGAGCTATTTTCGATCATTAGAAGCAGAGTTATTGCCCTTGACCCAAAATCTTAAATATTACTCTCTTAGTTTTCAACCGATTTTGATGAAACTTAAAATGGATGTTATCATAGGCGTACGGGAGAATTTGAAACTGGGGGTGCGGGAGAGATTTGTGCCCGAATCTCGGACTCTGCCCGAATTCTACTGTACGCGGAGCCGCTGAAGGCGCGAGCCCGCTGCAGGGGGGCGGGAGGTCCTCCCCCAGAAAATTTTGAAAAACTACATTCAATCTGTTGCATTTTGACTTCTGAGACATAATTGGGGGTTGATTATTGGACGAGAGGGATGATACTCCACACGAATATCTCGATATTCGGGTATTTTGCTTCAATAAAATCTAGGGATTCGGACTTTCAGTGCCCGAATATGTCGAGAATTTTGCCCGAATATGATCGAGCCGAAAATTTTGGGGGGGCGGTCGCCCCCCCCTGCTCCCCCCTCCCGTACGCCTATGGATGTTATTGAACCTAAATCGAAAGGTTTGAGAAAGTTTAGTCTACTCCTGATTAAATGTAAGGCTTTTTCGTTGAGCGTATATGGCTGTGGTTCACTATCTTATCATTTCATATGCATTTAACTCACTATTTTGTCTAGAAGAGTCTACACATAATCAGCTTTTATGGATGAATAAATTATTTCTCAACTTAGTTTGTCAGGTACATTTCAATATATAAACCTATGTAACACACTTCAGTTTTAAGATTATTTTTTACTGTGAAATTATTTGATAACTTTTGTTTCGAATAAAATTTGTGTATCTACTTTCTATTCATTAAATAATAAGCATTTTCATTTTATAAAATAAATATAAACGAAACCAATCTTTAAGATGTCAAATTAAAGGGGCACGTTCATCGTCTGTTTGATCAATCGTAGCTTATCTTAGTATCAGAAACAGAAATTTATTTTTTTATCTAATCTTATCCGTGTTGTGTTCATAGCTCACCGCCAGTGTATATCCATAAATACAAATCAATTCCCCAATTATACTGATTGTTCGCCTGTTAAAATTCCGGTAACCACAATTATTAAAAACTCGACTTACACAAAGTCTTTTGTTTAAGATGGGAACATCCTTCAAGAAACTGGTTGTGTATTTATATCTGTTTTGTAGTTCAACAGTGGTCTGGATATATTTTCTGTAAATGCAGTTATCTCCCTTAGTTAAACATTTGTTTTTGTTTTTAGAAAGGATCTTTAGTCTTTTGTTGGTTATTAGAACCAAGGTTTAACTTTTATCTAAGCATCTTGTCCTGTTACTCTAAAGTACGGGTTATAACAGGTAAATTTAAAATGTATTTGACTGTAACACAAATAGGGACGAGCCTATCCTATGGGCTAAAATGACACCCAATCAATGCTATCATGATCATGGACATGAATCATGGTGTCTGTAATTTCCAAACAACTGACCATCATGCCATTTCAATAATATCACCAGTCTACATACTACAAATTCAGTCATTGATTGCAACTGTTTAGAATCTTTCATTTCCTGAATTGATGTAAGAAAATGTATTGATGATAACTGCACTTTGGTATTTTGAAATGTTCTTCTTAGCAAATACAGTACACAGGTAGGCTACAGAAGCTTTCTGGGGCCATATTAGCCTGGCAGAAGAAAAAAATATTTATATTATCATTAATTTTAACATATACTATGTCGAAATTTAACTGATTGATTATTTAATTTCGACTTATTTTTCTCGAAATAAATTGATTTATTTAATTTCCACATAGCCTACTTTTCTCGGAATTAAATCAAAATCATTAATAATTTCGACATCCTATTCTTGAAATCAAATCATAATCATTTATTTTCGACATATTAAATAACCATCTTTAATACTAATTGAGATTTGTTGAGATACATAAATTCATGTACGTTACAAATAAACCCCAAACAAACCACCACAAAAGAGGACCTTATAGTTTTCTGTCTCTACCTCAGTCGACAACTTTACTGTCAAAAATAAGAGGCTGGAATCGAGTCAGGGAGGCTGTGTGTGTATTTGTTGTGCATAACTGATGCCAACATTGCCAACAAAAATAATCTTCTTGATGATAATTTCTTCGACCTTTAATGACGATTAAAAGTACTCAAAGTGCTTATCACTTTGATGTATTGTGTCAGATTCTGATAAACTGCTCATCTTGGATTTCTATTCAATACTGGCTGTTATGTATGTAAGATGTATGTGTTTTGGCAACACAGTAATAACTACACTAGGGTGTGTAGAGTGATGTATGCCAGAGAAAAATATGATTTTGATTAATTCCGAGAAAAGTTAGTCGAAAATAAATGATTTT